>VZTV01086198.1:0-15777 GCA_013400875.1 Anhinga rufa | reverse complement strand
GCCTGACAAAGTGGGCATGGCTCCATGGATCTCGTGAGCCACTGTTTGACTACACAGGAATTTATAGCTATGCGGTTGCTACAGCTTTAGCTGAAGAATGGATATACTTCACTAGTTAACATTTTCCAATGAAATCTTAATTGGACTGTGCAGAAGCCAAGAAAATAAACCCATTCTCAGCTGAAGTTTCTGAAACGTATTTTGCAATCAGTCAGGACAAGTGAACAGCAGAGAGAAACCTAATCCTAAATCCCACCCTTTGTGACCAAGGCTAAGAATGGCAATGAATGACACAAAGCAAAATCTCCTCATTTTGAATGCGGTGTCTCAAACAGCTGTCCTGAGTTCAAAGAAGTGATCTGCAACTGCATGGTGACATTTGCAAATGTGACAGTGAATCTTAAAAAATTACTATGGAAAGACTATAAAGGAAAAGGTATCAATCAACAGCAACATGAAACCACTTCATGTGCTTCCTTAATGTGTTAAATAATGGCTGAAAAAAGTAAGAATATGTAACAGCTGAGTGAAATATTAGACTGTACAGAAACACATGGCAGTGCTAAAAGTATCNCGGTGTACCTGCATCACTTAGCATATGCACAAAATCTAGTATTGTGATGACAAAGACAGAATTGAAGGCTGATACTGTTAATCACTAACACCTAAAGCATTGTAAGGAAGTCAGGGAAAGCTGCTTTTTCCTTGGAGTTGAGAGGTGGTAATTTCACCCTCACTTGCAGATGAAGCACTGGCTGCTGAATTTAAATTTTCACAGATCAAAAAAAAAGCCCTCCAGGTGGTTTCTAATCCATGCAGTTAACTGAGCCTATGAATTTTGAGACCCCCTCAGATAGACAGCATCTCAGTTTCCAAGCCTTTTTGAAAAGCCTAATAAAGATGAAATGAGCAGCATTTTTATTACCCATTCCAACACAGAGGCCAGGAGTGGAAAACATCAGGGGACACAGCTGGGTCAGTAGACAGGTGCTGTGGCTTCCCTGCATTAGAAACGTGAGGAGGAAGGTGTGGGTATAGTTTGTATAAAGATGTAGACAGACCTGTGTAGGGCACTGAGGTTAGAGGATGAGATGATGGAAAGCAGTGGTGCACAGAAGGAGCGCACAGTGGGTGCACCAGCTTCCAGGTTGGATTGACAGTTGCATAAAAAGAGGTTAGTATAATGACAGCATCCTCAGTTTTGAATTTAAATTCTTCAACCAGATTCTAGGGTAGTATTATAGCTATTACCTAAGTAAGATAGGTGAATTGTCCAAGTAACTTCAAACATGAAGAATCCTGAAGACTCACTGGGATGGATGTTTGCTGGGCAATACCCTTTGGGATCAGACTTGTATTCAAGCACATCAAAAAGATGTGAAAAGAGAGTCCCCCTAAGCACCTTGTCAGAGTAACAACAGTCTCCCAAAGCCACACTCCCTGACAAGCCCTGTTCCCGGTTTACGATACTACACGAGCCCTGTGTAAAACCAAATGTAGAATTCACAGAGCTCTGTGAATGCAGAGCTCTGCTCACACATTCAGCAGAACTTCCCAAAGCCAGCACAGGCAGGAGGAAAGCCCACTGGCCCAGGGGTGTCAGCAGTTTCCCCACACACTCTGCTTTGGAAAGGGGTTACTCAATGCTTCTTGGTAAGCTCCAAAAGGGTTTTAGCAATGCCACTATAAAAATCTTTGATTCAGAAGAGGCAATGTTGCCAGACAAGTTAATGCCATGGGGAACACACACATTTATGACTCTTTATGGCAAAAAGTACACAGGCAAGCATACAATGAATCTTGAAAGCTTATTAGGAGCCCCATAAATGCTTCTGTGGGCTGATCAGGTGAGAACATGGAGGTCTGTGCCCTACCAGTAGCCACAAGTTCCTTTCCATTTAACTCATTCTTTAATCAATTAGACATTCACTACCATTTTAAACCCTCTGTTGCACATTTGGGTCTTGTAACATGGACTTCTGATTCACACTACCCTCTTCCAAACACGAAAGCCATAACCTCACAACAACTGAACACGGACAAAGTAGAAAGTAAACAGAGCTGCTACTAGAAAGGCGTGAGACAGGCTTTTCTCCTGGAGGCATGTTCCAACTAATCCTTGCATCAAGGTGAAGTGACTTGCCTGTGATGGAAGAATGAGTCAGTGGCAGAGCCAAACAGAGGATTGAGGTAACTTGATTCGTAGCAGTTTACTCCAAAAAGTTAATCTGTGCTCCCTCCTAAACCCCATCTAGGGAACCTTCTCTGGGGGACATCCAGGTTTATTATTAAACCAGTCTCCCTCTCTCACCTCCCTTGGAAGGCTAGTGGTGCAGCAGAGGCATGTGCTCAGTGCTGAAGGTCAGTCTCTGAGGATGAGCAGATATCACTTTTTTGATGGTATGGGCAGGTGATCCCTACCTGTCCTGCACCCTTAGGTGTCAGGGCAGCAGCAGTCACATGAAGACAAATGGTTTCAAACACATGCTCCAAAAAGCGCCCCATGTTGTGACAGAGGATCCCTCCAAAATGAAACCCACAAGGAAACCCCCGTGCTGCAACTTGCACGCTGCCATCAAAAGCAGCCTGCTCTTGGCTTGTACTGAACACCCATCCCATGTGAGTATCACGGACCTGGCGGGTTCTTCTGGCTGTTTTGCTGACCTGCAAAATTGCCTGGAAAGGGTGAGGAGTCCTCCTGCAGCACAGTTCATGGATGGGAAGAGATGTGTGACTGCCTGGAGCAGCCAGGCAAGCTGCAGTCACCATCTCCAGGATGTTTTCAGAAGACAGCAGGTTTTGCTCTGAAGGAAAAGGGGAGAATGAGAGTTGCAGAGAAGTCAGGCATCTGGCTGAACCTACACAGGCACTTACACAGGCATGTGAGGGTAACACTGGTCTCCATGTCTCTGAGGTGAATGGAAAACATTCAGCTTTCTACTAAATTATCTTTAGTCGCAGATTTATTTTATTTATTGAGGGTCTCTCACAGTTCAGGAGTATACAGAAGAGTTAATTTAATTTACTATGAAGTGCCACACTATGGTATGAAGTGTTTCATAGACAGGCAGGATTAAAAGGTTTCACTGAATTGAAAAGCAGAGTTACATTTGATTACATTCAAAGAGGCCAGAAAACAGAAGAATGGGAGGAAAATAATTTTCCAAAGGTGAAAGGAGGTGGAAGTTAATGATCTCTCATCGTCAACTTACAGACTCTTAAGCTTTCTGGGTGTTAATGTTAAATCAGCTAGACTCCTGCCAACTTACCTCCTGCAAGATACCTTTAACTACTAATCCAATTTTCTTTTTTCCATTCAAGTTCTTTTACTTACACATCTTACAGTGTAAGTTCATTTTAAGTTCACTTCTAGAGTAGAGCGTAAACCTGTCACTTTGCTTCAATTTGCCCCAGGAAATATTATATTATCAGTGCAGCAAAACATGAGCATGGGTACATAGCCTGGGTTTTTATCATTTTAGCAGGTTCTTCCTTGTGCGCATGTACAATTCAATCCAAACAAGCTCTCACAGTGGTTTTGTTCTCTGTTGTAGCACATGGGCCAGCCTGTTGGAGATGTATTTGGACATTAGCAATGAAATGTTGCAGAGAAACTGGCTGAATTTCAGGAAAATGAGGCATTCTTCCTGGGGAGCACACCTTCACCACAAGAGCAGGAGCATTTTTGCAGAGACACACTGAGCTTTCTCCCCACGCCAGGAACGCTCTAACCCCAAAAGCCGCACTTTCCCAAGGATGCACACTCCAGCAGGGGAGCGGGTCCGGTGCAAAACAAGCTCAGGCTGTCGTATCAGGGTATTTACATCCAAACCTGCTCAGGATGTTGCTGACTCGCATAGGGAATAACGCCATTTCTAGTACAAAGACAACCTCTATCTGCAGAGAGGTTATGCTGCTCTTTAAAGAGCAGCCAAGAGCAGAGTGTACTCTCCAATGCCCCCAGCTGCCCATGAACAGCAGGAGCCTCTCCCACCGAGCGCCTGCATGCATCTGGAGGGACCAAGCCCCCAGCAGCTGTACCAATGCCACACTAAGCTGCCAAGTCTGCTCAGATCCACAAAGGCGCCACATACTCCTGAAAACATCCCCTGCATGTGCCTGTAATTTTGTCTAAATTCACCCTTGAACCTCACGGGCATTGTAGGCTCCCCCCTGCTGCCCCTCCAAAACACAGGGCAGACAAATCCCCTCTTCATTTCGTTTAAGGGAAGGAATATATATAAAAGCCCTAATACAGAAGAGCACACTTCCCTCTTTGAGCATCAACTGGAAAGAAGCCAAGCAATTACTGAGTCCTGGAAGAAAAAAACAGCAAACTAGTTACCCTGAAGAATTACAAACCAAGGCTAAAGAGATATAAAAAAAAATAAAAAAATAAAAACGAACAAGCAAAACCCCAACATCCAAAGAGGCAGAAGACAGCTACAGCAAAGCACCCACCCCTTGGGAGAAGGAGTGTTTAAGCCCCCAGCAGTGCCACTCTGCCAGGAGCCTCTCCCAGCCACCTGCTCATCAGTGCCATGGCTATAACGAGTTCCCCTAAATGTCCCATGTAACGCATGCCCACCCGTCGATCACACCAAAATGAGAGGAACTGCATCAGAAGATGTATGGCTGAGATCAGTCAGAAGTAAATTGTCAGCAGGGGTTGTTTCTCTGGAGGTCATTAATTTGCTGACTCCCAGCCACATTGGGCCGACCTGCCTGGCTCTTGCAGAGTGTTTTCCATTGGCTTTTGACCCAACTGAATGTTTACACAGCCTTAATATTTCTAGTATTTATTTCACAATACTCTTTTGAATCTTAGGATATGTGCACTGCCTTTGATTTTGTCATCTCCTCCCTGCTACCATTGTGGAGAAAGGGATGGTTCCCTGGCAGAGACCAATTTGGTGTGCAGATCCTCCACTTCAGCTTGAGCAATCCTACGAGCAGGACGTGGTTTCCTCAAGTATATCCATTACTCAAGCTGACCTTACGCTTTCTGCTGGCATTTTGCTTTTTGGCTGTTTTCTCCCCTCTCTGGACTTTTTACAAGGAGTTCACTGACAGAGCAGGCTATTGCAAGATCACAAGACCCTTTTGTTATAACCCCTATAAGTGGGGGAAAGGCACAGCTTTGAAGGTCTTTTTTTTCTTGAGAACATCAAATCTCCCAGATCAGACAGGCCTTGCCCAGGGCTCTGTTCCTAGAAAAAGGATTCGTTTAGCTTTAACCTCAAACTGCACTCTGAGCAGGAACGGGACATGGGTGCAGATGGGTACTAATTCCTCCGGCTGAGTTTTTAGCTGGCCAGATGCAAGCTGGCTTCAGGCCAGAAGCCGCTGGGCTGCGTGAGTGTGGCGCTGAGCCCGGCACTGCGGGTTGGAGCCCTCCGCACAGAAACGCAGGGGTGGGAGTCAACTCTCTCCTGAGGCTCTCTCGGTGTGGAAGGGTGCCAACATCTGGACAGGGCATGTCTGCTCAGCACAACCTGCACGCTAACACAGCTCTGCCCCTGTCTGGCCTGATCTGACACTGGCAAGAGGGTCACACCTGCCTGTGGACTCAGCGTTATGCATTTTTATACTTTTTTCTTTTCATTCAAATGCAGATCTCTTGCAGATTTACTCCCAAACACTTGGCTACTGAGTGAGTTGTGATTTCCAGTGAATTACTTGCAATACCATCCATTCAGGGGAAACACCAACCAATAAATCAGCAAAATTTGCAGGGTCACTTGAAGCATCTGCCACGTGATGCCAGCTGTGGAGGAGGCAGCTAACTCCTTTGTCACTGTGCTTTGATGCCAGGGATCTAACAAGGCAGCTGAGAAACTCCAAGCGCTGTGGAGGTTCTGTGGAAGCAGGGTTACATTAAAATAAAATACATGAAGCACATTGCATGTATTGATTTGTAATTCTCACCAGTGGTTGTTTTCATAAAGTAATTGCAGATACTTGCTCTTGTTGCTTGCAAAGAGAACAGTCAAATCTTAGTCTGTCTTGCTTAACAGCCTCTGCATCAAAGACCTCATGAGAGCTTTGGACACTTTAAAAGGATCAGCAATTATCTGTGGTGCTGGCTTTGAATTTACTTTCCTTGCATATTCATGCTAGCAATATTTTAGCATGCATATAACAGAAGGAAGCAAAGACTGACAGTGGGGGATACAGCTGAAGTGAAGCAGATGTCTTTTAAATTCAGAACACATACAGCACAGAAACACTGAGTGATCGAACACAAACTAGAAGTGAAAGCAGAAAAAACGGACTTCATACTTAAAACTGAGCACTGCAGAAAGAACAAGGAGCCTAAGTGGTGCAGAATAAACTTATTTAAAAAAACCTCTTCACTCTGAACGCCCTGGTGCATTGCCAAGTAGCACAGGTAAGGAATTTCGATAAATTTAGTTTTATGTTGACCATGTCCCTTTAATTATTACTTTCTGGCACAGCACGTAGGACACCTCCAGGCCAAAACACAAGTGATGTTTAAAGTACAACTGTTCCTTCCCTTTGGGAATGAAAGTTTTCTGAGTGTTATATAAACATATTTGGATCTATTTTTTCAGATATTCATCCCATTAGCAATTATACTATTAACAGTGAGTCAGAGAACATTTTGCTGACGTTTTAAAACATGTAACTTAAGGACAGAACCTACTAAACTTTACCAAGCAAGCAGACCTAATGTGAAACAGCCTTACTTGCTCTGGTGGGATTGCTCTAATGAGCAAGGGTTTGCAGCATGCGATCTTAGATTGTGAACTCTATAGATCCGCTTTGTTTTAATTGCAAGGCACTGGGCACATCCAAGCAAGAGCAAAACACAAGGATAAAAGAGCAAGTCTAGAGAAAGAACAGATAATTATAAAATGAAAAAGAACCAAGGGTAGAGGGTTTCTCTTTTTCCTGGTTAATCTGGGAAACTTATTCAACTGAGGCAGCAGCCAGTGGTCATTAGAAAAGTGCTGTGAACACACAGGCAGTAAAAAAAAGCTCAAATCCAGGCTTTTATAATAATCACAGACCTGAAGACAGACATTCAGCTTCTCTTGGAACAGCTCTCTTCTAAAAGCAGACCTGAAATGTAACCCACACACCAGAGGCTATCTTTGGTCCAGAAGCCCTTCTGGATAAACCAATGTGATGAGTTTCTTGGCAGTGAAGTGGAGTTACTTATAACTCTGATTTAGCTTTTGCACAGTGCAGATGAAGCCACGGAAAGAGGCAGGCAGGCAGGCTGGTGAGACTCAGCTGCTTCATTTTGCTGCAACTCACTTAATATTTTATGAAATTTTGATCCATACGGATTAGAAATGCCTCCTCTCCCACACTTTAATTTCACTTGGGTTTCAGAGAAAGCTAAAAAAAATGGAACTAAAACTCAGATTAAAACACAGCTTCTGTTCTGTGCATGTGCCCATTGGCTCAAATCATACAAAATGGTCAGGTTACCCGGTTTTGATAGCATACCAAAACATCAGCTTGCACTTTTCTCAAAAAGCTTGTGATTTCTCAAGCTTTTTGCATGGCTGTGGCCTGGCTGCTGGTTGTGTGGCAGAACCACGCAGCTTTTACACAGGTTTGCTTTTTGCCTGGGTACGTTTCTCTTAAAGCTGTTTCCCTGCCAAAACCACAAAGGATGAGGCAAAGAGGAAAAAACTCCAAGGCTGTCAGAGAAACTGTTCTTGAATAAGGTGACATAAGCCTCACCTACAGAAGATTAAGCTTAATCTCTGAAAAGGGACAGCAGAAAAGGCTGGTAGACTTAAAAATGAGCTACAACAGCTGTGTTTTGGTTGGCCAACAACTGCTCTCCACTTTGGCTGTGGCTGGCTCGGCTCATGTGAACAAGACAGATTATTAAAATACAGCATTCAGCAATCCCATCCTTGGAGCACTTGACAGAACAGCCTTCTCCTTTGTATTTCACTGCTTTGATTGAATGTAATAACAAAGCAAAGCAGAGTGATAATGCGATGTGCCCGTGACAACAGAGTCAACGATAATTGTACGGTGCTGTCCTTAGTTCAAAGCAAAAGATACCGTTTACTGGCTTAAAGCACGTCTTTTTGTTTCAAAAATACCTTTTGGGTAGGGAAATGCATGCCCTTCTGTCTGTCTGGTTTAACTGCTGGGTTTAATTGGCCTTATTTTAGAGCATAATAGATAAATCAGCAAGACATGGCAGAAGTCAGAATAAATCAAGCTAAAAAGCTTTTCATAACTTACTAGTCACCACAGAAGGAGAGAAACTGCCAATTTTCCACAGTAATAAGCTATGCTACCAACCTGAGGAGTAGCTTAAAATAATTAACCGTACTAAAAAAGAAAGGGTGTGTATACGAGTGTGTCTGTGGAGCCACTCCACCCAGTACAATGGGAAAAAATTAACTGGGTGGACCTGCATTCCCGTGGCAGCTCAGAATTACTGCACTTTATATTTCTGTGCCTGGAGATACAAATTTCCTGCACATGATCACAACTGATGAGACAAAAGGAGGGCTTGAAAAGCTAAGCAAGACAAAACAAAGCGCCCAAGAAAAAAATTGAAATAATTTGTACAAGATAAAAAGCAACTCACTGTGTGTTTTCAGGAGTGCTGGTTTTCATCTTTGCAGTAATTATATCATTTATTAGGTGATGTTTCCTGTATGATATTTAGAGTTCTTGTGGGAGGATGTCATAACATCCATGTTTATTAGGTAACTTTTGGGACCTTGCTGTGGGAGACTATAAGAGAAAAGAATGAGAGATATAAATTGTCTAAGAAAGATCAAGTGCTCTGTTTGAATACAAAGGGCACTCACACCTAATGGAGACAGGGGAAATAACCATGCAGCACCTTTTTTCCTGCAGATGTAGGATGTCTGGTATTCAGATCTAACCTGGTAACTAGGACATCTTTCATACTGACAAGAATCAGGAAAAAAGCCTCCCAGTTCCTGCTGGGAAGGAAGGAGCTCAAAGGAGAGATGCAGGTGCAGAAAGGCTGGGAGATCTGGAACAGGAGAAGACTGGGGGCACAGAAAGGCTTATGCCACACACAAAAGAAGCACACAGCACTGTTAAGCTGTACTTCTTAGAGAGGAATTGCTCAAAATGAGCTTCCTTCCTGTTGGAATGTTTCAGGATGACTCTACTTTGGGGCCTGGACATTTGAGGCTGATCAATTACCCTGCTGTTGATGGCAGCCTGGGAATCACAGAGCTCTCTGCCACTGCTTTGGTACCGGACGTGAGGTTAAGGTCAGATAAAGAAGTGGGCTGGGCTCTGATGTAGCTTAAGGCAACCTGTTGTACCTTATTAGAGCTTTGTTAGTCCAAGTCTGGTCACCATCACCTCTTTGTTGATAAGTTTGTTTCCTCAGGAAAGTCCAAGAAGGAAAGTCAGCACCATTCACTTCACCTTCGTAACCAAGATATTGAATTTAAAAAAAAAAAAACACAAGAAAAGAAAAGAAAAGAAAAGAAAAGAAAAGAAAAGAAAAGAAAAATGAAGTGTAGTTTTTGTTTGGAAAAATAAAAAAAGAGATTATATCAGTTGTACAGAGAGAAATATTCAAAGTATTCAATTTTGATTTCTGGAGTCAAATCAACTTGATTTCCTCTCCCTCAATAGGATGTCCCTTTGGTATTTGATATCTTTTCTGTATTTTGAAATGCCAATTTTGTTGTTGCTGTTAGTCAAAAAGATGTTAATAATCCTCCCAGAGTGCACTCATGAATAAATGTTAAATTCATTCGTTTCCTAAAATCCATCATCTTGGCTGCACAATGTTACTTAAGGCAAGACTACTCCAAGTTTGTTGTGGGGCCCACTCCAGGTCTCCTCTCAGCCTGCACCTCTGTGCAGAGCTGAAGGCTGTCAGCTTTGCCAACGGATCTCAAACAAGCAACATCACTGATCACTTGGCAGAAGCAGGATCTCCTCGGCAAGATTTGAGGAGGAGGAAGGGGAATTAAATCAAAATGCCCAACAGTGCATAAAGAATGGAGGTACCAATTTGACAGTGGGCTCATCTGATCCCAAGGGCTTGGGTGTTTTCATCTCATTCTCCACTGTGCTCTGCGTTTCTTGTCAATGTTGTATGCACAAGTCTGCTACTGTCTGATCAAGAAGAGTGACCTTGGTGAGAAGAGTACAGACTTCATGACCTATAGGCTCCTGTCCCCAGGCAGCTGAGTCTGTAGGTAAGGGAGTGGGAGCAGGGGGCATGATACATCAGAGCACTTGGGATGCTTGGCAAGATAAACACTGCACACAACTATGTCTTTAATGTGCAATTGCTCTTCATAGCCATGCCTGGTTTATGGAGCCAGGAAGCTTTTTCCTTATTTAAAAAGTAAGCTTTATGGATCAGCAACAAAATGGTAAGGTGTGTCTTCAATGTAATGTTTTTATTTGCAGCAATGATGGAGCAGAGAAAGAAAAACTTGGGTTTTAGCTCTTCAGAGTTTGGAGTGACTGCAGTTAGAAATATCACCTTTTGACTTGTAGAAAGAGCACCTTTGATCTGGGAATTGCTCAGACAAGAAAAATCAATATGGACTGGTATAATTTGTTATTTACACAAAGTCATTCTACTCTTGACTGCTAAAGGCTTTACACCTTTTAGTAATAGGCATTTTTCAAATAGTTGTTCTCTCCCTCTTGGCTGCTGGTTAAAGTTTTAGGTTCAAGTAGGAGGTAAAGCAGCCAAGCGAATGAGGCAGAACTCTGCAAGGAAAAGGTTGAACGTGGGCACTAGTGACATTAACTCCTAGTTGAGAAAAGGTTTAAGCTGCCCATGAGAGGTCAGTGAATAGCTGTCAAATACTTCTGTCAAGGTGGGTTTTTCCATGGCAGCATTACGTCCTGTCCCAAAGAGCCACACTGGGCAGAGCAAAAGAGAATATTGTCAAGCTTTGCTCTGCAGCAGCATTTTAAAGCTGCAGGCAATCAGGATAACCATCCAGCTTTGTTCATCTGGAGAGAAGAAATTTCTCTTTGCTTTTTGAATGCTGGGTTTGTTCTGCACTGCTGCTAAGCTGGGGGGGTTTGTTTGGTTTTTTTGTTGCCTTTTTCTTTTAACTTTTTTATCTGAGGAAATCCATATCTAGAGTAAAGCTAGCAAATTCATTTTGTAAGTTGAATGCAAATGAAAGCAGTCATCTAAGCTGTCTCTGTCTTAAGGTAGAATTTGATTATTTCATTTTCTTCCACTTCCATCTGCTGTCTGCTTATAGCTACTCAGGTTTACCATTTTCAATGTCCCTGATTAACGCTTTCTGCTGGAGTAATGCCTTCTATCTTATCGCCACATTGTCTTCAACATCTGATCTGCAGAACAAGGGTGGCATCCAAGTAGTGCAGCCGTATTGTCTCTAGCTGTTTCGCTGCAGTACAGAATTGTGGTTCTCTGAAAAGGCAAGTGTCATTTGGTCTGAGATGTTTTGGTTTTGGGATGGAGAACTGCACGTGTGGATCTGAAGTCTCTTGGAGCAGCGCTTCCATAATAAAAATGAGGCTGGTGGTGACAGTTTCCATTATGGTAAAGTAGATGAGTTCTTATAACTCCTTTTGTCAAAATTAAACTCTTCTGTTTGGCCCAAAAAGATAATTCCTCTGTTTGAAATGTAGATCTGATATTTTGCTATTCAATTAAATTTTTCTGCCTTCTTAGATAGACTGCAATTGTTACTCGATTTCCTAAATGTGGCACTATGAGGGAGGGAGGGACTTGTTCACTGCTCTTCTCCCTGAGGCTGTATTTAGAATCTTAGGAAAATTAACCTGTAAGAGTGTCTTACGGTGCAGCTCCCTTGTATTTGCTATGCCACCTCCCCTGTAAATACAGTCCCTTCATTAAAATAAGCCTATTAACCTCCATCGGTTCACTGTCACTTTCATGACCTTGGGAGGTCAGAGTCCTCTTTGATAAGAACATTCCTGTTTGTTTTCAGCTGTTTTCTCACATGCTCCTACGAGTGACCCCAAACAGCAGAACACAGGAACACATACACGCCCATCACTCAGAAAAGCACACAAGATTTCATTTGAGGTCAATCAGCCTGGAGAGCATCCTTTTAAGAAGAGACCTTATGTTGGTGGAGGGGTACGAGTCTCTGGACTCTGACCATAAAGGTCTTTCTGATTCACTTCCTTCACTACCTGCTCCAGGGTACATTTCCCTAGGGAGATTTCCCACAGTCAGGAGGTGATTCTGTATGCAGCAGCCTACATAGCACCTTCTGACCTTACCATGCACAATATTTAAGCAGTGTTCAGCAATTAAATGTGTCAGGGATGCCAAAGCTTGAAGTAGTGCAGAGTTACAGGGGAGACATCTCAAACTGGAGGTACAGCAGGGATGAGGGATTAGTTACAAAATCAAGATGGAAAGGAGTGATTTGGAAACTTTACCCCTTCCCATAACTACTGATTCAGTGAAGCAGTTTTTTTCTGCACTGCAGTCATAGCCAGCAGCATATACAGAATAAGGATTGAAATATTTTGAAGTGCTGTCACAGTGTGAATGATTTTCTTTAGAGCATAAAATCAAGACTGCAAAGTTATTTTCTGTCTGCAGCGACACAAGAAGAATATGAATGTGATCATATCTGGCCCTGGGCATACAGGAGAGCAGAACTGGCCTTAACCAGATTCTCTTTTTTATTCAGAGTCCTTCTAAGAAATATAAAATCTAAAAGAAATTCTGAATCTGGCTATATGTCTCATAAGAGGCGCAGGATTTCTGCATAGCTGAAACAGCATGACTTTGATTATTTGAAAACGCATGATTTAATCATTTCATTATGCATACCTTTTCTCAGCAGGCGCCACAGCCTAAAACAGACAGAGACAAGCATTAGATAAAACAACGTGCTTTCTAGCTAAAGAGATTGGAATCAAAGAGTTTAATCTTGTAAGGCACTGATATCCTCGGTGCCTTTAGATTTGGCTGCAAACAGCAGGTGTGCGGCATACCACAGAATTGAGCCTTAGCAGAATCCTTTGCTCAGAAGTGACATCCTGTGGGATGACTTTGCTTTCTGCCTTGAATAGTGCACATCTGCCCGTGTCCCAGCTCCCTCCTCCTCTTCTTCCTCACACCTGTTGTGTGCAGTGTTGTCAGTGTCCTGACATCCACTGTCATTTCAGGTTGCTTTGACCACCCCCACCTCCCTGCCACACATCCATCCAACATCTTTCCAGGCTGTGAAATCATCATGGAAGAGACCTAGATCTCAGATCTATCCATGATGTACCTAAGCAGCTTTTTTGCACCATATAGTCAATATAGCACAGTGTCCTTGTCATGAGTTACAGAACTACTCAGTAACAATGCATAACACAGTACTTTGATTAGCAGCAGGCAGCCCATCATGTGTGGTCAGCATGCAGATGCACTACTTTTCCTGCACAGAATACCTGGTATGCCCTTCTCTACAATGCCAGATCGTTTTCCTCTGCTAGAGTGGAAACAACCAGGGGCAATGCTCTACCCTACCCCACGAGAAAAGTCTGCACTGTATTTCTCCCTTGGTACAGCGAACAGCAGTTCAGCTTTGCTGTCTTTGCAGCAAGATGTGTGCTGCACAGCAAACCAACACAGACATGCTTGTAATGCTGTATTATTTAGTAGAGGGGGAACAGTGTCTGGAAGAGCCTGCTTTGACTGCAGAACAGAACCTGCGTTCAGCATCCCAGCTCTCCAGTTCTCCACATATTTTGGCAGACAGTTAAACCAAATGGTCTCCATTTCTAATGAAAATAAAGGAGTGTGTGTCAAAATCCCCTGGGGAGAAGCCTCAAAACGTGAGCTCATCGGCTAGGCTAGTTTTACAGTGCTGGAAATGAAGGGCATTGCAGTGAGCCGTTAGGGTGGGCTGACAGCCATGCACCAGTTGTGCCTGTTGTCCAATCTGGATGGGAGGCGAGTCCTCTGCGTTAGTGAGGCACTGAACGCCAAGCTCAGGGCTCATCTCTTAGCCTGGCCTCAGTGCTAAGCTCAGGAGACTGTTAGGCTCTGGACTGGAGCCAGCTGCGACCCAGTTGGCATCAGTGCCAGCAGAGGCTGTGTCAGTGACCAATCCATGCCTCCATGACAGGACCAGCACAAGGTTCATTGGCAAAGGCTGCTAGATAATTTCCCCCTCCTGTTGTGGGAGGAGATGGGTGAGGAGTAGCTGCCAAGGCCAGCTTTGTCTGTTCACCCTGAATCCCAGCTTCATGCCCAGGCTAGTACCCATCACTTGTAAGCTATTCTCTGCTCCCCAGGGAATCAGGTGTTTGAAGAGTTTGGCACAAGCCTTGTAAGATCAAGGCTGGCCAGACCTGCCTGAAATCTTGTCTGCAGAGGACACCTGGGGTATCCCCACTGAACAGACCATCCTAATGTGCTTCAATCAACCTGCAGAAGCCCCCCATAAGAAAGAACCGGGACTGCAAACTCACATCTTCACCACGACTCTCTGCAAGTAAGAGAACTGGAGCAATAGGAATAACGACACAGCCCTCTCTCCACTAGAAAGGTGGCTGAAAACACTGACTGGTTTCCTACAGACCTAAACTGATTCACCCAGTGACCCGAGGATGCAAAACTCAGTCCCAGATCCTAAAACATGGTCTCATGACCAATTAAATGCTGTGCAAAGGGCAGCAGAGCATCAGAGAGTTCTTTGATCTCAGAGATGCCAGCCAGATGTGTAATATCTACTCAGGTGTTTGCACAGGTATCAGTAACAGTCCATGCACATCAGACAGACAGGTTTCTTCCTGGGTTTGCTGACAGAAGCAGCGGTTGCCAATGAATCACAGAGAACAGAAATAATCCCTACCTTTTTAAACATGAAAAACTGTAAAGCTTCACAGCTGCACAGTTCTGAAATTGAATTGAATGACTTGACTTGCCAAAACCAGAGATCAGAGTTCTAGGTCTTTCATGCCACAGCTGAAAGCATCAATAGCACTCAAAGAAGAGCACAGAGCTGCCTTTCAAATACCGATTGTGACTTTAGAAGCATTATTGGGTCTTACCCTTCAAACACAGTAGCCTCAATTCAAAATGGATGTGGGAGTAAAGAAAACTGATTTTCAACACGAGCATTTTATTATTTAAAGGACTGATTTTTCTTTCTGAAGTTATATCTAAAACTAGCCAAGGAATCTGAATTTCAATTAGGTTTTGAATTTAAAATAAAAAACATTTGAGTTCATCTTTAAGTAGGAGGGCAGCACAGTGTGAGTGTTTTCTCTGCAAGCAATGCAACAACAATTCAAAAGCAATATCCGTGTAAGCACAGACTTGATCACACAGGGATCCAGGGAAAAAGGCTTTTTGGGTGAAGCATTCAATTCCCAGAAATTGCTTTCCCCACTGATCCGAAAGAATCGCAGGTCTCTTGACTTCTGATGCTGTAGGACCTCGTTGCTCAACCAGAATATCTCTCTGCTTAGATAAAATCTCTTGGTTTCATATATTGTCCCAGTACCTGAAATACCTGAGCGGCTCGATGTAAATCATGCATTTATCCTCCTAATACCCTTTTGAATTCTGTGACTACCTACCTTTTACAGCAGGGAAAACCAAAGTATAGGGAATCCAAATAATTTGTCAACAACAGCTCTTTTTACTCTTTGGTTATTGCATTATTCACTCAGGTTATTATACATAAATAAAACGTTATTAACAGTCCAATAACTGGTTCCAACATTAAGATCAGAGGTAATTTTCTTGCAAACACCAGGAAGGGGATCAGTCAGCTCTTTACTCACCACAATATCACC
>VZTV01086188.1:0-11174 GCA_013400875.1 Anhinga rufa | reverse complement strand
GCGGGCATGGGGCCGGCTGTCCCTCAGCACTGAGGCGAGGGCGGGCATGGGGCCGGCTGTCCCGAGGCGCGGGCGGGCATGGGGCGGCGGCACCGCGTGCCCCGCGGAGGGACGGGCACGGCCGGGGTGGCCGGGGACAGCGCGGGGAGGCCGCGCCTGCCCCTCGGGCCGCCTCTCCTCAGAGGACCCGGCCATGGCTGACCCGCCGAGGGTGGCGGCCGCTGCCTCTCTCTGGAGCGCCTCAGGCCTGAGCGCCGTCTTTGGGTTGAGGGAGCGGGGGTGGATGTGAATAAAATCCATGGCGGGTCAGCTTTTGGGTAGATAGCTTGAAGCAGAAACGATAAACACAACGATTTGTTATGTGAGAAATGGGGAAAGACACTACTGGCTTTCGCCATAATAGAATTGCGGGCTTATATAAGGAAATAATGAAACCCGATTGCCTGTGAATTTACCGAAATAAAGAAACATGAGAAACTGCAAAGACAACGAAAAATGGCCATGGAGCAATTATCTGGATGGAACCAATTCTGCGGTCTGGGGCCCAGCTAACACAGCATTCGAGCCAAAAAGGGAGAAGTCCGCTATGAGGAAGACTATGAACTTTCCTCCAGAGAACCCAACCAGCGGCCCCCAGACGGTAACATGCAGGCGGGAAAAGGAAGAAACATGATAATGGGCTCCCAATAATATGTATGTGACTGATGCAATATGAAGTGTATTTAAGACACCAGCGAACCATTAGTCGGGGCGCCTCTGGCTTCGGTCACGTGCCCAGCGCTGTATTTTTGCTTTATCGACTTTCCCTAAAATAAAAATTTGCCATTTCTAGTTAGTAGACTTGACCATTTATTACGGTTATGTGCAATCCCAGCAGAGATTCCTGAGGGAGACCAGATCTCGCTGATGCGGAGGGGAGCCACGCTGGGCGCTTGGGCGGGTAAAATGACCTGCCTTACTCACGGGGCAGACCTCGGTACCCAGCTGGCGCTGCTGGGCCTCGCTCGCCTGCCTCCTGCAGCTGGAGATCCAGCCCGGCCCGCAAAACCACGGCTCCGCTCCTCGGGCGCGCCGCTGTGTGAACGCTTGGCTCGGGCTTCGAGGGTAACCTCCTCAAAAGCAGTACTGCTGCCAGATGTGTGCCTCGGGAAAACATCTGGGCGCTTGGCAGAGTGTTTGAGGTGCACCCGTGGCTTAATGTCTTCTGTGGTGCCAAGCCTCAGGTGTGCTGTACGTGGCACTTACTGGTGCCTCAGTGGTGCACAAGTAATGGTTTCCTCTCTTTGAGAACTGAGATTTTAGTAAAAAACATTTTTTTACTCACAAAAAAAACCCCAAATGATTAAGACTATATTTCCTAGTGCTGCTACAAGAAAGTGGTTGAGACTTGTCAGCAAAAATGGCAAAGCGTTGTCCTGACGTGAGGTTGGTGTGATCACCAGAAGTGGTTAATGGGATGCACACCCAGCTGATGCACCCCAAAAAAGTCCGTTCGGTGGGGCTGCATGTGCATTGCCCAGCTCTTACACAAATGCTCTACCTCATCACTTATTATCATTACCTTCCCCTTTAAAAAAACCCAAACAAACCAGCCAACCTGTCGGGCCATGGCTCCGGGATTTCTCCCTTCCTATTAAAATTCCTACTGTTTATTGCTGCTGGAGTCAGTCATTCGGGACTGATACAAATCACTAAATCCCATCCAGTGCTCCCAAGCGTTTCACAGTTCCTCAGTATCTCAGCCCTGTTTGTTATCTCCCAAATAAGGCCTTTTTTCACAGGGCAAAATTCTGCACGTTCTGCTGTTCTCTTTAATAAGTCCAGTTTCAGTTCAGCAATAATATTCTCCTTGGACCAGTGACAGAGCAAACCAGTGATTAGCCGGCAAGCAAAATACTAATTTATATTTTTTTTTTCGGAATTAAAGTGGTTTAGAGAAACACATTTTAAAGATAAATAGCAGTCTAATTTCCTTACCATCGTGGGTGGCAAATTTCAAAATACTCACTATATATAGTGAACTGAATATGTCTGTAGAGCAGCAATCAATATCACGTTTGCCAAACGAGGAATATCACAAACATGCCTGTGATGATACGCTAAGCATTTCTAAGAATACAGTAATCACTTAAATGATTAAGTGATGATTCCATAACTTTTTCTGCATTATCCCAGTATAATATACATAATTCCAGGGTATTGTTTCTGTTACATATACCATCATAAAAAAATCAAATGTTTTTGTTGTCAGGCTAGGTTGCAGTCTGGCAAACTGAAGTATTAAAAAAAATATGAGCCATTTCTTCTCCAGACCCTGTGTTTTGATTAAAAACCGTTATGCTAAATATTTTTGGCTTCTTTTGATACGCTAATCTGTTCTGATTTCTGTTGGTTTTTTACTTAATTGCTGAGGGTACACTTGAGTCACAATTTTAAGCTTGTTTCTGCAGTCTTGAGGGATAGAACTTATTTTTTAATGGCTACTGAGATTCTCATATAATTCACATGACTGAACGAGCTGGTTTTTTTTTTTAGGAAACACTAAATACAATAATAATCATAGTAAAATGATGAGTACTGGAAACTCAAAACAAACCCTTTCAAACCCAAGAGTTGCCTAGTTCTTATTTTGGATGATAGTGCATCTCTTTATGACCTTAACACTGCTAAGGGCTCTATTCATGTGCAGCATGTATAATTCTAGCTAGAGCCTTAAATCTAAATGCAAAACCCCAAATTGGGCATTAGTGCTAATTTACTCTCTGACTATAAATGACAGACGCTACTATCCACCAGCCTTTCCTGCAGGGGCATAGTGGAGACACTGTGAAGACTTTTCTTGAGCTATGTGACCTCTGTTAGGTTACATGTTACTGTCAGGATGTTTATTAAATACGCTGAAGTATGATTAATTTTTAGGTTTTTAACGTAAACCTGCTAGAAATACATTTAACATGTAAATATTTACATTTATTATCACAAAAGGCAGTCTTTAGCTGTAGGAGTATGAGTTGCTAATCTCACACTTTAATCCATCCCAGCATGTGCCGTGTTCCTAAACTCAGAGTGGAATCACTGGAAGCCATTTCCTATTCTTCCAGCAGTGTTAACCCTGGATCGGGTTAAAGACAGAAAGCAGCAAGTTGCAGACTGAAGAGCTGTTGCGTAAATCCCAAGTTATTTAATTAAATTTGGTGAGGGCAAGTGTACGTATATCCCAGAGTATGTTAGTTAATCTGGTCAGTGCCAATCTGCCTGTGAGTGGCCCAAATTACTGTAATTCAGATGAAGTTGGAGCACTTCAATATGATGAAGGGCTTTTTTCTTTCTAGCAGCTGTTTAGCAAAGATACACACAGCCAGCTGTGACGAATTTTCATTTTATTTTAGGAGTGCTATTGATTTAGAAATAAAGTTTAAATACCATGCCACCAGTCCTTGTGGGGTTTAATGCCCAAATTCACATTGTCTCTTTTGTGTCTTGCAGTTGCTGGTTTGGAATAGAGGCTAATTGCAAAGTTGCTGTTGGTTAACCTCTTAGTAGTTTGGAGTCAGAGGATGTTCATCACCTCTCCAGAAGAAAAAACACAGAAAAGGATGGAAATGTAAAGGATATTAAAACATAGCATTGGTTAGAATTTCACTTGGCACTGCTGAGGATCATACTCGGGTGAAGAAAACCAAGGTTTGGGTGCCGGTTACCTGAGACAAGTACATTAATTACGGGTGCAGTTCTCAGCAAAAGGTGTTTGCAAACAAATACCAACCTCCCTCTCGGCAGTCATTCATACACACGAAACAGAATATATGCGCTACCAAAAAGTTGTCTCTAACCCCCAAAATACACCATTTGGTCAGTTTGCTATTTAATCACGGAATTTCCCTCCCATTTTCTCAGCACACGCACTCCTGTGTCCCCTTCCCTACTATCCTCGGGAGGAGAAACTGTCTGACTGGTAAGAGGATAGAAGAGGAACTAACAGCAGCTATACTTGTAAAATCTTCACCATGTAAAATGCCAATGCTCATTTACAACCCTCAGCTCCCTTCTATCTCGGCACTAGTTGAGAGAAAATAGGTTGTCAGAATGTAGAAACAGCCAATGCACTCTGTCTTCTCCACCTACATACTTGAATTAAATGGAAAATAAATTAATTTACTGCATTGCTGGGATAAGAGGCACTAGATGGTGCTGTAACCTACACTTTCGCAGATCTTGTTTCTTTGTGTGAATCAGTCATCTCTGCTGCACTGTTAGCTTTGGGCTTTCTATTTCTAGGGGGTTCACAGCAAACTGGAAAAGTTTCATCTCTGACCTAATCCCTTTAAGTTAGGTTTTTGTGTGTTTCTGCAACATACTGTTTTGCCTACTTCTGTTTAAAAAGTAGTCTGCACAGTCTAATTAAAATAGGAAAAGTTCTGTATATATATAACATTGATTTCTACTCTGCCAATAAATTGGCTTGTTATACACCCAGACCAGAGCACGCAGAAAAGTCATACGTCTAAGTATTTAAAAATAAAAAGTGACTTTCAACCTTTAGACAATTTATTGAATACTGACAGTAAGAAAGCAGTTATGAGACAAAAATAAAATCTATACTTTAGAGATGAAAAAAGCCAGTTACAACAAATCCCTGAAGCCGTCTTCATACCACCAACCAGGCAGTCCCAACACTAAGGACACTCGCCATCTCCTCATGCCCAAGGAAATTCCTGGCTTTTCAACTCAATCAAGAGAAGTTACCAGTTGAACCTAACTAGTCCCTTTGTCACAACTTCATTGCACAAATTCAGAAGACGTGCCAGGCAATGCAGGTATTACCTGCCACCCGAAGCACGGAGCACGGAGTGGGCGCAGAAGTTGGGTGCATACTTCCAGTCGAAGGCCCCGGTACACATACCCAGGAAACAGGGAAAAATTGCTTCTCTTCATTGTAAAACCAGAACAGATCCTAAGCTGTCAGCTTGGCATATACCAGGTTATCAAATCTGCCATCCCAAAACTACCACATCATCAGAGTTGTCCATTCCAATATTAAATGTACTCTAAAAGAACACAGACAGCAGAGTAAGGCAATTCCAAAAGCAAAAAAAAATCAGTGATAGACAGGAGAACTATTCTAGAAATAAGTGTGGTTGGACAACACTTGTGAAGTTACAGAGCAGCAGATGACTATCATGAAACAGCTAACGCTTCAGTTGGCATTCTAGTAAGAACAGGGCATATTTATGACTCTTTTTTAATATTTGCTGCCTAGGTCAGGCTAGCATGACAAATGAGCAGCTCTGAATATGCAAAAGGCTTTCAGACAAAGAGCCTATTAGCCAAACATGCCTATTACTATGCGTAGAAGCAAATTCTCTTGCCAGTGAACTCTCGCCAAGTAGCAAACTATTTGGCATGTGTGCAAAACCCATATTCAACACAAGTGACAGACAGCATGGCATAGAAAGCAAATGTGACTATAAACAGAAATTTGGTTCAATAAAGAGAATAGAAAGTGAGGAGAAACTCCATTTTAGGTAACACTAGCTGGAAGGGTATACCAAGTCAGAGACCCCACGTCCTTTAGGTAGCCTTTAGGTGTATTGCCTCTACATAAATCCAGAGCTTCCAGACAGCTTAGAGATGAGTGTACTCTGCTCAGAAAAGGGGCCAAGACCTGCTCCTGTGTGACTGCTGCTCTCACAAACCAGAGCTGTAAATCAGTGTTGTCGAAGGGCAGCTTTACAGTTGCCGATGCGAATTAAAGATGGGCCCTAAAGCCAGATCCTGAGCTGCCCCAAACACTCCCTTCTGTGGCTGTGGGGAACTGTGCTTTGAAGATACTTTCAGAAGCACCAGTGGGAAAAGAGCAGAGCCCCGGTTACACCATGCTGATGTGAGAGCTTGAAAGAAACAAATTCTGTTAGGGCTTCCTTAGCCTGCTCTGGAAACCACGGTGGTTCGCCCTGCTCCTGGGCCACCGTGAGATGTGGCCACAGCTTTCAGATGTAGGTTAGCACCGAGCTGGTGTGTCCACAGCCGGTGTAAGCAGCAAAGGAGATTTATCAGAGAGAAGGGTCTGATCTTTCCTTTAATTTTTTCCATAACAAAATTTTTGGTTGCCTTTGTGTTAATTAGGTGGCAAGATCTTTAGCCAGCATAAACGAGTAACTCCACTGAGTCTTACTAGCTATAACATTTCTTTTTCTTTCTCCATTGTTCTTATTGAACCTGTCAGCACCCATCTTAGCAAAAAGATCAATCTATATATAGTTCTGGACAGTATTGCCAAAGAAGATTCAAGCAGCCCTGTCTGAACAGGAGTTTATGTAGAGCTGACTGCAACAATCCCTACTCACAGTGCGAGCAGTGTCGGTTTTATACGTGTATATATTAACCAACAGAGACAATTAAATTGTTTCCATATGTTATGTAAAATAATGTAAATGGATTTATATACATTTAGATAGAGGTTACTGGTTAATAAATTTGACTTAAGTTTAAAATACAGAGTCCTAAGTACACGTTAAAAGTACTATCTTTCTTGCACTGTGTATATAGAGCATGCTACTTCCATTACCCACGCAGGAAAATCACTCAGCACTCAGGAGGGTTCAGAGCAGTTAATATGGCGACATTTGCAGCAATATTTTCCTTAATCTTGGGGAAAACATTCCTGATACTGTTGGAAGCTTTTGCTGGCTTCACATGGCTACAGTTTGTCTTGGGGAAGAAGGCACATAACCTCAGCAGATGATGGCAGTGAAAACAGATTACGAGTCAGAGCTAACATTGACAAAGAGTGAGAGAGACACAGCAAAGGCTTGGAAACCAAGACCTTTCTGAGGTTTTTTCATCACAAAGTACTGAAATGTAGTAGAGACTGGGTACACTTTCTTTGTAGTCTGCTTACTTGGGTGTTCTCCCTTTCTTGGGCTGAAAGTTATATTGTTAGCATCATTCCCTAAGGTTTTTTAGTAGTGGTACTGAGTATTGCATCACTCCAGTCCCTAAGCGCTTGCACTGCAAAGGCGGTGGAAGAAACCATACGCTATATATAATGGGCATAGACTACGCGTAACGGCCATAAATGCCAAACTCTGCTGGATTTCTGCCTGGGCTAGCAGAGGAATGGGCACTCTTATGATTTTGCAGTTCTCATTTTGCTCTTGCAGGACTTCCATCGTCCTTGACCCTCACATAGGGTAGAGCAGCCTAGGTCCCGTAGGTAATGGTATATTAGGCATAGCGACGCTAGCTGTACTTTCTGTCTGCCTTGATGTGTTTTTTACCATCTCCTGGTGTGACGCCTCAGAACATTCACACTCTGAAAGAAATCTCAGGAAACCCTTTAACTGCTTTTCAGCCACTTTGAAGAACATGGGAGACATGAAAGAGCTGGAAAATCACAGAGAATCTAGCCTGACAACTTGTATTGGCCACACCAGCTATATCGAGCTCATACTGGTCTATAGTCTGATATTAGAGCTGCAACCTTCATGTCACACACCAGTTTCAGCCGTGCAGATTGATGACAACCCCGGTCTTGCTCTCACGGCATTACCTGGCATGGGAACCTCTGACTACGTCCTGTCCAGCTGAGTCCCCTCAGGAGGGCAGTTGCAGCCTCAGAGAGGTGTTCAGATTAAAATCCACCCTTAAAATCCATCCAGCTGCCAGTTTTGTCCTGTTGGAATGAAAGAAAGAATCCTGCTGCCAACTGTATGGATAAGGAAACCTCTGTCAGATAACCTCTCATGTACAAAACTACTTACAGAGTAGTATTTTCCCTTTACTAGCATAACCATCACATTAAGAGGATTCCTCTACCTGAGAGAATCTCCTAGTGAAACGCCAAACTGACTAACAGCTTTAAAGGAGTTCAGATAAAGTGGCGGTGAAAACCTCCGCTGGGAATGGGAGAAAAATGCACCTTCTGAAAAATGGAAATTCTCACTCTGCACAAGATGTTTCAGGTATTTGATTACGAGTAGTTCCAGGGTTTTAGCTGAATATTCAGCTGGCATCAAATTAGCTCTGAATTGAGAGTTTTATTGTGTTTGTGCGTTCAGAGTGCAGGCTGTGTCTGGGTGTTAGTCAAAGTTCAAGAGGTCTGGATGAACGTGTGGGTGAATATACACAACACGGGGCCGAGATTCCAAGTAGGAAGTAGTTATGGCAAAGCTCATCAAAAAGGTATCTCCGTCGAAGGATTTCATAAACAAATAAATAAAACAATTCTTTTAAAAATCTTCTACATATCAGCCCTAGGATTTGTTTAATGCCTAAAATATCAGATAAAGTAGAGAGATTAAGGAAGCAGACATGCTAATGATATACACAGTGATACATAAAAATGCAGTAATCATATTTTAAGCTGTTATCTAATTGCAGAGGATACAGCACTGCAGAAAAAAATAGCAATTCAACCCTCAGAGTTCTCACACCAAATTTCCACCTTGTTTAAGGGCAGATGTACACAGAGTCCAAAAGGCAACAGAAGTTTTCAAACCGTCGCAGCTCATTTGTAAGGATAATTACCTGTAAATAGTAAGGTTATTAACGTTATTAGTTGAATATCACTATTATCAAGCATGAAAAATTAATCAAAGTAGAAGTTCTACTACTGAAGTCCCTCTAAGGATTAATTTCCTTCAATGGCTGAGTATTTAAGGAGATTTTCAGCAATATATTGTATTTTGCTGGCCATTCACGAGACGGCGGATTTTCTACAATGTGCCAAACCACCGTAAATTCTACATTTTAAAACGCTAATTCCTCCTCAAAATATGTCATTGATTTCACGCTCCACAAGTTTTGAGACCCTGAAGAAGTCAACAAATGCTTCCACAACGAACTGACCTTCATTTAATGACCTATCGTTATCAACGGCAAATAAGAATAGTAACAACCAACACTGAGATACAGATTCATAAACTCCAGTCCAAATTTCCAGGTAAATACCCATTTTTTGCCCTTTTCATTAATTCTATTTCATGTAAATTGAATATTGTAGGTTCTTGCAGGGCTTAAAGATGTATTGTCTAAATATGTATCATACAGCTAGGCATGGTTTTTTTTGAGTGTTTTTTAAATAATATATTTTGTACACATGATTTTTTCAGCATTTAGTTAAACTAGAATGGAGGCCAATTCATTTTGTCTTCACCTAAATTTCTGAAAATTCAATTAGTCAATTAATCTGTTATTACAAATACAGACATATAAACAATTTACTAATGGCTTTAGAAAATCGTAGTAGGGTAGAAAATTGTATGTATTCTCTCATTTTAAATTTTCTGGTTTTTTCTTAAAGTGCCTTACCACACATTCCATATTATGGAACGCAAATCTAAGGCACAAAAGGCGTGAGCCTGCTAAACCACTGCTGAATTCATTTCCAAAGTCAGGTAAAATGTCATTGCACTGTTTTGAAAACCATCCCCACAGCACCTGCAACATAAAGAAATGAAAAATGGGAGAGAGTATTAAGCTAAACGGCCTTTTGGAAAGATGGAGTGAAAGCTATACAAATGACGTATTGTGGGGTCAGCTAAATGCAGGGGTTTATGTGGTTTCTTTATGTTTTGTTCTTCCCCCGGATAAGAAGGGATTGAAATCAAAAGAGGCTTGACTAGAAATGTTTTCACTGACTGACTTGATCATTAGGGTCTGACACTCAAATGGAAGAAGACTAGCCATTTTATAAAATGCAAAATGGAATAATTCCCTTTTAATGTCCTATTTATTAAGAGTTGAAGAAGGCTTAGTTAGAGAAAAGAAGCCTTGTTTCCCCTGAGTGCATGGATCACATCTAATTGTATTCAGCCCAGACCGGCCGCGACAGCGAGAGGAAGGAGAATCAATATTGCAATGGAGACGCCTTCCCCATTACATTTCAGAGATGTTTACCGTTCGTAAGAAAAAGGTACTTTCTGCATAAGTGGTGCAGAGACACAACAGGATTTTAACGCTGGCAGCCAGGAACACAGGTTTAGAAAGTTGATGATAAATTATAGGTTTCCACGTCGGAAACGCTGCAAGTGCACTGGAGCTGACTTCATATCAAGCGCTTCACGCCCCGTGCTAGGACCCACTGGGGTGACCGATTTTAGCATAAATGGTTCACTGGTTTCATAGTGGGTCCACTCTCTTGCTCTTTCCAACCATTTTATTTTTGTGAGCAATTCTGCAACATTTCCCAAGATGACTTCTAAAAGCAGTGGGTTCAGGGGTATTTTTAAGGAGGAGCTGCCTTCATTTTCAAACCCAGCTGTAGTTAGTAAGAGACCTTCTTCTAGATGCCTTAGAATTGTTCAGAAAGGGACAAATTGTACGTGAAACAGCTTTGCTGATCTTAAGGCATCCGGGGGCTGATTTCCAAGGGAAATTCCAGCTGGCAACTGCTGCAAGGATCCGGGTCCCTAAGACCAACAGAACGTACAAGTGGGTTGGAAACAAGATTAAAACTGTAGCCCAATGTTGTTTAAATCTAGCCAAAACAATGCATTTCTGCATCCCATAATCAGTTAAATGCATCCACTCTCCACTCATTGGCCCTGACTTCAAAGCTGAGCAATCACTGCATGCAAATAAACCCTGCACTTCACTAGAAACAATAGTCTGCAAAAGTCACATTCAAACAAGAAAACTGCTACATTAAACAGATTTGCTCTTAGTTATCCCTGACACATATTGTCTGTAGCATATATATAGCAAACACTGCAGATCTCGCAGCCATTCTTGACTAAATTAGATGACAATGTTTATGATTTTGTTAATTACAAAAGAACTAAAGGATGCTATTCAACGGAGACATTAATTTAAATTATTACAGTGCTTTGATGAAGTTGTGCTCTCCGAAGCTGTTAGGCAAGCCTTCCTTTCCAACTGCGGCTCGGAAGCAGTTACAGCCCTGTGTAACACCTTTAGCAATAATCTGGAGGAGGCATTCTTGTCAAGTTTGCAGATGGCATCAAATGGGGAGGACTAGTCAATATGCTTTTAATTCAGAGGGATATAAACAGGCTGGAGGAACAGGCTGACCATAAACTTACAAACTCAACGAGACGCATGCAAAGTTTGGCACCTGGGAAAGAATAACACCCTGCAGTAACCCAGGCTGAGGGCTGGCCACGTGGGGAACAGCCCTGCTGAGGGTGACCTGGGGTCCTGGCAGACAGCAA
>VZTV01086179.1:22447-35827 GCA_013400875.1 Anhinga rufa | reverse complement strand
CAGATTTTGAAGGGAAGGATTAGGTGCAGTTAGTGACTTCCTCCGAACTTCATCATCTGTGCCAGCATCCGCTCAAAAATGCCGATGTTCCAGCGTTCCTTCCCAGCACGCAGCCTGCTAACCCACTGGGGTTTTGTTTGGTTTTACACGCTGAAGATCAACCTGTACTTGTTAAAGTGTGGTCTTGCTACTGTGATTTTCATGTACAAATAAATGAAAATTAAACATGCGGCAAATGTAATTTCTTTTATTACTTATTACCTTTCTCCCCCACCTTTTTCTTTCTTGCTTGCTTGTGAATGTATCTGCTTTTCTGAAGTGTTTTTGCAAATCATTTTGCTGACTACCTGTGGTCTTTTTCATACTCACACTGATCTGTGGGCTCACAGATCTCGCTCCAGTGAGAACCACAGCACTACTCCAGTAGAACCACTAGCCCGCGTCATGGGCATGGCCAAGTTATTTTTTTAGTTAAATCAAAAGTGCTGCCAATGTTTCTTTATATAAAAAAAAAAAACTAGGAAAGAAAGTAAAAATTTTAACAAAATACAACACTCAGCAAAATAGTTGACTGGTTCCTTGTTTGCTTATTGCTTTTGAATGTTCTTTTTACTTATCACATGACAATTAGGAGAAGGTGCAACTTAATAATCTGTGTTATAATTCGCAGGAATTCATTATGACTTGTGCAGGTATCAGCTGATTTCTCATCTGGATGAAAAAGTTACACTGAACATTTATTAATATCCTTCAAATGATCACATCACCTTTCCATTTGCTTTTAACTTTAGCAAACCGTGTGAATTGTAAATTCTCCCTGGCTTCCTTACTCATGCTAATTTGGGGGGGGGGAAATGTCAGCCAATGCATCTTTGCAACATGAATCCATGACTAAGAACAACAATAATACTGCTTTTCAGTTATGACTATTTTTTGTTGATATTTGAAAAGTTTACCAGAATACTTTGGGGAAGACTTGAAAGCGGGATGGGAGTGGTAAAAGTGCTTTTGCCGTCCCCATTAAAATGTATTCAGTTTGGCAACATTATAAAGTTTAGGGAGAAAACCCCCTCTGAACTTTGAGTATGCTTCATCACTAGAACTTAATTTAAAATACAAACATATAGAAAATATAAGGCAAACTTTCTTTATTTCCTACCTCCAGTTCTCTGTTGTCCAAAAATAACATTTGGGGAAATGGCATCTTCATATTCTCGAAGGTGAGGTAGATAGTAGTACATGTTTGTAAGATGCACAGGGAGTTTTCTGGTGAGGTTTAATGCTCCCCAATGCACATCATCTTAAAGAAATAACAAACCCACATATACACATAAAATAAAAAGCCAGCAGCGAAGCCTGTTACTTCAACTGTTTTCCTCAACTCAATACTACCAGATTACCACACACTAGGTTATTGAATCAGAACTATTCCTCAGAAGTGATCATATGTCATATATGTTGCCCTCCTGTAATAAAGGGAGAATTGCCCGGTACAGCCCCTGCCACCTGGCGACGGTGCAGAGCTCCAAGCCTGAATGTCCTGGGAACTCCGCCTGCATTTCCCTGTGCCTCAGAAGTTGCAGGATTGAGCCATCTTAAAACACAATAAGCAGTTATTTTAAAAGCAGCAGGAAAAAAAATGGTTTGTTTTTTGCACAGTTGGCAAGCAACTTTTTAAATGAAAAGAAACACAGATTCTGATTAATAACTGTCTTAATTAATTAACAAACTTAAATGCTTTCCCCAAAATGTAACACACAGTGGTTTTAAGGGCTCAAACAGAAGTTCTCAGGTTATAAAAAGTCCTATGGCAAAAAGGACAACCAGATCCAGGCCTTTCAAAACTATTTTGAGAAACAAAAGACTGTAGTAGTTAAAGAGAAAAGTAGGGAATATTTATTTTTTTTCTTTACTAGTTTAAAATAAAGATTAAAATAATTATAATATTTATTCATGTTGAAATAACTCAAGTGTGACCTTATAAAAATAATAATTTTTTTTAAAATAGGCCATATAAAAAGTAGATACCATTAATTTACTAATTTATCTCCCTTGACATGAACATTCCTGAACGTTCCAGTGGTGGTAAAAATTCTTTAACATAAATTTAATAAAATCTTGAACAACTTAACTCTAAAATCATTATAAAACCAGTTGTAAGCTTGCAAAAAAAATTGTGTTTAATGTAATATACCCATGGGGCAGAGATGATATGCACCATGCAGTTTTAGAAAAGGTATTTGAATGGATTAAAATGAAGCCTCTATTTATAAAGAATAGCAAATGCTCTTTCTAATATTTAAGAAAACTGCTTGGAAACAAAACTGAAGATCACTCCAGACTTTATTTACCAGTTGTCTAAAGGCTTAAATCTTGCTTTCCTGACACAGGCAGCATATGGCTCTCATACTAGGATTTTGTCTGTCATTCTCTACTGCTGTATTTTTCTATACCCTACTAGCTACCCACAATGTGTACGTCTTTTTGCCCTGAAAGAAAAACAAAGCTCCTATGAATTTATCTCAGGCAATTCATACTTCAGTGGGTGCCTCCTCCAGACACTTTATCAGTTGTGCAAAGAGGCTGGTGCTAGGGCACTTCGTGCTGTCAGACCACCTCAATTAGCTTTAGCCAACAAAATCATGTTAACAGCCTTCCAAATTGCAGAAAACTTGAAAACTGATAGTTTCACAGTCCACAAAGCAACAAGAGGTTTACTGACTTAGATGGAAAGTTATTTTCCTAAGAAATGCATCTAAGATAACTCCCCAAATTTACCACCCTTCAAAGTTACTTAAAACAAGTCTTACAAACTACCACCATTAGCTTTATTCAGTATCTCTAAGGGCATAGCAGCATAGTAAAAGCTGGTAAAAACAGCTTATTCAGTGCTCTGTATTTGGCAGCAAGAGAGGGATAAGCACTGTAAGAAACTCTATTAGCAACGTACGGCTTTGCCACTATGACACCACTGCAGTCTACGGTGTCCCCTTTTTTTTTCCTCTCCTAATTTGTTTAGTTACTAACTGATCCTATTTAAAGAAGGCTACAGATTACTTCCCCACCTTTTTTTCAAAGTAGAAACTTCTACCTAATGCTAATTTAATCAAATAACTGATTTTTCTCCCCACACCACTGAGAAAGAAACATGAGCACACAAAACCTTGAACCATTAACACAGTAATTTCTTATACATACAAACCTGTATGATTTGTTGTCAAGTTCATCCTTTTTGCAACTATACGTTTAATTTCATCTAGGGCACTGCTCAGTTCGTATGATCTTTTTTTACTTTCCTTCTGAGCATACAATAGTCTTTGCCGAAGTTCCAGAAACTGGCTCTTGTACCTGTCGAAGTCATTTCCTGCAATGAGAACATAATTATTTTTTTTTCAAAGAGGTGAATTATATGATGGAATAAAGAGAAAGTTTAAGAATAGGAGACAGTCCAGAGGAAGACAGGACCAGATGTGTATAAACATTAATAAAAGAGGCCACTCAAAGTTTATTGATGGAATGAAGAAGTCTGGAAGAGTATTAAGAAGTAGAGTTTAGGGAGCACAGCTGGGTAAAGGCTTGCAATTGAATCACAGAATCATTAAGGTTGGAAAAGACCTCCAGGATCATCAAGTCCAACCGTCAACTCAACACTACCATGTCTCCTAAACCATGTCTACGCATTTTTTGAACACCCCCAGGGATGGTGACTCCAGCACCTCTCTGGGCAGCCTGTTCCAGTGCCTGACCACGCTTTCAGTAAAGACATTTTTCCTAATATCCAATCTAAACCTCCCCTGGCACAACTTGAGGCCATTTCCCCTCATCCCATCACTAGTGACTTGGGAGAAGAGACCAACACCCACCTCACTGCAACCTCCTCTCAGGCAACTGTAGAGAGCGATAAGGTCTCCCCTCAGCCTCCTCTGCTCCAGGCTAAACACCCCCAGCTCCCTCAGCCGCTCCTCATCAGACCTGCTCTCCAGAGCCTTCACCAGCTTCGTTGCCCTTCTCTGGACACGCTCCAGCACCTCAATGTCCTTCTTGTACTGAGGGGCCCAAAACTGAACACAGCATTCGAGGTGCAGCCTCACCAGTGCCGAGTACAGGGGCACCATCACTGCCCTGCTCCTGCTGGCCACACTATTGCTGATACAAGCCAGGATGCTGTTGGCCTTCTTGGCCACCTGGGCACACTGCTGGCTCATGTTCAGCCAGCTGTCAACCAACACCCCCAGGTCCTTCTCCGCCAGGCAGCTTTCCAGCCACTCTTCCCCAAGCTTCTACAATCATATCGATATTAGAAACCCTGTACTCTCAGTCACGGTTATTAGAAACCTCTGCTGTTCTGCATAGTATTCTCAGATAACATCAATGTTATGTTTACAGAAGATCCACTTTCCTAAGGAGCAAGTACTATCAGAACTTCTTATCATGGATGATATGCAAGACTCATACCTGTCAGTGCCTCCACTGCCTCATTGCCACATGAATAAAGACTGTTAGACTTATTAAAATTCATGTAAGGCAACACTTCAATAATGTCACTCACTTGGCAATAAAGAAAGTAGAGGGCAGAAGGGGACTTCTACTTAATTTTAAAATGTTTTATAATGCTGCTTTTTTTTTTTTTTTTTTTTTTTAAGATAAATGCTGTTATTTCTACACTTCTCCCATTCTATTTGTGGATTGTGCTGAGTCCCATCCTTGGCAGGACTCACTTTCTAGGACCCACCACTGGATGGGTCACTGCTCTTTCATAGCAAGAAAGTGATTCCAAACAGAGCATCAATACATGTAAACACAGTGGAGATTTATCTTGCAGTTCCAAGACAAATTCAGAGGTATAAACTAAAGATACTGTAATGGATGTGCGTTTTTCTTTAAATTCCAATTGCCTTTATTAGAGGTTAGATAGCATCAAGTGCCAAGAAAAAGTGGAGGTTTAACCTGCAGTCAAGTTCCATGTGCTCCTGGGAAGATGCAAACAACAAAAAGCCAGCCCACAATCTTAGGATAAATACACATTATCACAGGATGCAAATGACTGCTTCCGAAAAGGGAATCCATCATTTTGTAATGGAGGTGCTTCGTAATTAAATGCTGGAAAGTGTTGTTCTGTTGACATTTCCAGTGCGGTAATACCATAAGATTTTGCTAAATCAGATGAAAATTCCCCTCAGTACAACTATGTTATAGGAGGAATAATTGTAGTCGTCCTCTTTACAATTCTTTCAGCTATTCAGTGTCAGTGTGACTCAAAACTACTGGTATCACTACCGGGCTGACATTTTGGCAAGCACCACCTAATTGTCGTTTTATTTGCTTGCTTACAGGTGAGCCTACCAAAATGTCACAGATGCCTCTGGCAAATAAGAGGGCAATACTCGGCTATCAGTGAGTGCACCCAAAGAAGCTGGCATTTGTAACTGGCCTTATCTATTGCTTCCGGCCTGAAGAGGGAAACCACATTTTTAAGTCTTTCGGAATTTAAGCCTGTTTGGTTAGTAGAACAAGACTCGCAGTAATTGCTTATCTTATTTGATTTTGATGGCTGGGGAAGCAAGGGTTTGACAAAAGGAACATAGTATTCACTCACCCTTAGCAAAGGATGAGTTTGTTCTTATAAACATACATAGTTTGAAACAGAACATGAAATGTTCTAAGTGTTATTTAGATGATAGTTAAATAAGCAATATTAACTATTAGTAAACCTTTGGCAATAAATGTATGGTCAGAAAGCAGAACTGAATTTTTTGTAATTTGCCGTGCAATAAGGTACCATCATGAACAGTATTTATTACTGATATACTTGTAGCAAGCTAAGAAGAAAAAATTAGAAGCATTATGAAGCTAAGTACTCTAAATAGTCATTAAGTTTAAATGGATCTTTGTAAGTGTGTGTGGAAAGTGCTGCTCTTTAAGTATCTAAGGATCTACACAGAGCTAAACCAGCTGCTTGCAATGGCTTTCTTGGAAAGAAGCAGACAGGGCATTTTCACAAATACAGCTCACTCTGGCAAGGAACGCCAGGAGAAAGAAGCTTCGACTGTATCATGAAACACTGTCCGACCCCAGCGACAGCCTGACTTAGCAACACCCTGTCTACCAATGGTTCCATCAGCGATGGGGAGTGTCAGGATAAAACCAGAAAACAGCAAGATGAGGACCTACGGCAAAACTATGAAGACTAAATCAAGGTAAAAGCTTCTTTTCCCTTTGGTGAGCTGAAGATTAATCACCCTGCTGGGCTAAGAAAATCCTACTAGAAAATTTCAATGGGGTTACGCTGGCTACAAGCCGGGGAGGAAAAAAACCCAACCACCAGACTCAGTGATAGCACTCAAAGCTTTTGCAATGAATTTTCAGCTCTGCTACAGCATTTTCTCTGACTGTTTACTACACATTGTCATATATACTTATGGCTACTGTAATTCTAAGATGGCAATACTTAAAATGGTTTTAAATGCAATCTTACGTTATCTTCTAATAGATATATAAATATAACTTTCTGCACCAGAAGGAGAAACTGTTCAGAGATTAGTATTGTTTCTAAAGAAAATACTCATTCTGAAAGTCAACTGATTATTTCTCTTAGCTCCACGCACGCATGCTTCCTATTATCATAAATGCTTCCAGTTTTATTAACGACTGATTTCTGGCAATATCTAAGAGCTGTGGAACAATTCATCACTATCTCCTAGAATTCAAAGAAAAAAAGAAAATAAAAGGAAAATTGGGAGTGGCAGAAAGGAGGGAGGAAAACACCCCATAGTCTAGCAGTGACCCATGTTCCTATTCCTTGATTACAAGCTACACTGCTTATCATACCCAAAGACGCTTTCTTTTAGAAGCTGAATTTTGATGAATGCCCTCTTTAAAAGGAAACTATATAAGCACACTAACTGCAACAGATCTTATACCCCACGCTTGGAACCACCGCTCGCAGTTCAGGGTAATGAAGCATGTTAAACTATTGAGGCAGGCATGCACTAATAACTGTCGCAGTTTGTTATCTTCCTGTAACTGATCTAAAACGGAGAGACCTTTCTAAATCTTGTTACATGCTTTGCAAGCTTTGGTTTTGTTCTGTCAGAGTAAGGAGGAAAAAAAAATCCCCCTAACAATGTCTCTGTCTTAGTTCAGAACAGCCAGTTCTTATGCAAACACTTAAATTCAACAACGTGCTAAAGTCTGAGGGTATTTAAGCACCTTTCCAAGGAAGGACGACTTCCTGAACTTGTGTGTGATCTTTAAATATTTTGTTTATAGCATTACAGCACAGAATTATTTGTCTCTCCCAACAGGTTAGAGACAGTCAACAAAAACTACCATAGAGTCAGAAGCCGCTTCACCTGCACTGCGTACATTCACCCATTACCTTCAATGATTGTCAGAACTGGGGTGGCTTTGAGCGTTGAGCTTTAAGCATAGGACATGGTATGTCTTAAATGCAGATCTTAAATCTTCAGGAGCCTCTGAAGTCAGTGCTGAGGTTGGTTTATTTTACACAGGTGAAAAGGGACTGTTAAATGAGCAGGTTAAGAAGCTTCCAATTGTTTCCGCTCATCTGTCCTGCCCATGCTCTGGTGGCAACTGGGCTGCAGGGCCTATGGCTATGGCAGAGGCTACAAGTAGGAGGAGAAAGATTAATTTCAGCCATGCACAATTCTCACCTGGTGGGCTGAAACCTTTGCCCAGCTGTGACACAGCAGTATCAAACATGCAGACTTGGTAAGCCAAAGCATGGGGCTTAACATGCAGCAAGGATTCTCTCGCCATGTTTTTATAGCTCTCTCTGCAGGTGTCTAAGCAAGCAGAGGAACCAGGCAGCAGCGTGTTCTGCCAGCATGTCTACTCGTCTTTGACAGTATCCACATTAGGAGCTTCCAGACAGCGGAGGGACGCTGCCTTAACCCAGTGGCATCAAAGCAAAGCAGTGTGCCAGCAATCTGGGGGGGAAGTTAGCGTTCCTCTGTGCCCGTACAGAGGATATAGCAGGGAGAGAATCAGAACTGTTTTCCAGTATTAAAACAAAACACGTTACAAAGTCAAAGGCAGATCAAAGTTAATAACCAAATTTTTAAAACATATTCAGTTGTATAACGAACATGGACTCGCTATTGGGTTTGGCACAGAATACTTTTTCCTGAACCATTTACATACTGTATCTAACTGAAAATAGATAAGCAGGCTTGTTTCAAATAAAAATACAACTTAAGTTCTAATAGCATTTTCTTAAATGTTGGCAAACAATCCTCATTTTAGATGTGAGTCTTCTCCTATATTAGAATGCAGTGAAAGTGATCTTAAAGCATTCAGTCAGAACATCACTGTGTAAGAAAGCAACAGTATTAAAATAAGTGGAAAAATGTATAATTGCATAGATATTGCATGCTGTTAGCCCGTAATTGGTATACTTTGGTTTTAACATAGGAATGTTAGTAACATGATACAGGTTCTTAATGGCAGTGGAAAATTCTGATTTGAATATGGCCTTTATCAGATAAATAAAAAGTACTCATTCACTTCAAGCAATGGTTATTGCTTCATTCTGGTTAGTATTTTAAATATTTTTACTGTTCTGCCTGACGTAGCAACAATCACTCATTTATACATGCATTTAATTAAATGCCTAGCCACTAACTAAATTATTTCTGGATAAAACTGTGTTCCTCAAGACTCAGCCCGCAACATTAGGAAAGCGTGAAGGTCGTTTGTTTACACTTGTTTAAGTACAGGTTGTGATGAGACACTGCACAGCAAACAAAGAGAGGTCTGAAATGGTCCCTATCCCTTTCTTTATGAAAGCCAACAGTAACTAGTCGTATTTTGTACCTGAATCTTTATAGGATTTATGACTCAGTTCCTCTACTTTTGAGGACAAGGCGGCCCCTGTTCTGCCTGAAGTAACTGCAAGGAGCAGCAGACTCTTAGTTCAGTAAATTACACATTTAGAAGCCAGTAAAACGATACAGCTTTTGTAAGTCTTGGGTATGAATTTTGATATAAAATTTGGGATCAGTAAATACTAAGTCTTAAGTCCCACCTGAGGTTGCTGTATGGGTCTTAACACCTAAATGCAGAACTACGCAAAGAAACCGAGTAAGCAATCAGTGGAGTGGAAGAACTCTTCCCTTACCACAACGTGCATTTTACCCGCATCCTGACTGCAAAACCTAGATGCGCAATGACCTCCGTGTGCTCTCAGTTCCACTGGAAGGAAACGTACGCTTGAAGGCAAGGAGGGAAGATGTAGCCTACCAGTCAACTGGGAAAAATGGTGGTTAAACGCAGCCTAGCAGGCCTGGAGGAGGCAGGAAAACTGGCTTCTGCACGTTCATAAATCTGGATAAGCTGTACTGGCTGAAATGAGAAGGGTGTAATTCAAGACTCCTTATCAAATCTGTCGGTTTGCCACTATTTAATTGAAGCTCTGAGCCAGAGTGCGCCAGTTGGGTCTGGACAGGAAACCTGCAAAGAGCTCCATCACAAATGACAGGATCTCCCGGGGAGCTGCGCTTGGGCGCACAGCAGGAGCAGGGGCTGACCCGCCGAAGCAAAGCATCACACTACGGGCAGAAGGTCATTGGAAATAGAAGAAATGTGTAATCGGCTGTTTGGGCTGGCGTGGACGTTACTATATTTCAACTGCAGAAAAATGACTTTCAGCAGAAACCCTTTGTACCACTTTTCCTGATGAAAAGTTTTGTGAAATGAAAAATGTAATATGTTAAACAATTTGATAAACCTTAAGTATACTTCTGTGAATGCAATTAAGTACGAACAGTTTCTCTCTTCACCCCACCTCATAGGAATAACTAAAGAAATCTGGGTTTCACAATGTTTGACTCAACACGTAATATTAATATACTTATGTCCTTGTGACACCATATTTCAGCATCACTTCCTCCTAACTTCCAGACAAAGCTTAGTTTTAATTTACTTGGATAAAGTATCCCACAAATTTAGGTGAAGAGGGCAGCGACATGTTACAAATAAATTCAGAGAGATCTAATCTTGTAACCCTTACAAGCAACATGACGAAGCGCTGCCATGTGAGATTATCTGATCTACCTCAGTGCTGTGACCTCTAAAAATTCATTGTTATCTAGCCAAGACACCAAAGTTTCTTTTTATTCAGGAATAGTCTTTCCTCTGAAGAAGCTTTATGCAACTCTATAATGAATTTATAGTGCACTCTTGCCTCCTCTTTTACTGTTTGTCAAGATTTGCTACCTCCTTACACTTACTTTCCTGTTCTTGTATACCTGTGATATTTCTTGTTGATTAATAGTTAAACAGGAAATAGTTAATAGGAAAACAGCAGCTAAAACTATGTGAGGAAAAATCACTACATATATCACAAGCTGTACACTACTTTCCATAACTACAAATCTATATGAAGAGTATTTATACGAGGGCAAATACTTTCAGTCAGGTGAATTAACAAGTGGATTGTAACTCAGTTGAGCAACAGTAGGAGCACCTGCATCATCCTGACAGCAGCCTGTCCTATCCCCAGATGCAAACTGTTGGTTTCAGACAGGTTTTGCTTGGGGCCTGGGGAGGGACCAAAAAAGCTCACAGCAAAACCATGCAGGATGTGGAACAGGTATTGCTACAGCAGTCCACCTGATTGCTCGCTAATAGCAGCCCATGTTCACAAGCACTCTAGAGGATGTTGAAGGAATCACCACGCAAGTTTAGACAGTATCAGGCTTTGCCAAAGAGCTGGCGGTTACCAATCACCTCCGTAATTACTTGTATCTCTCTTTTTTTTTGGCCACAAAAATATCTTTTTTTTTTTGGCCACAAAAGTATCAGCCTATTTAAAATGAAACCTCCGCTTATATTTATAAAGCAATGGAAAAAGTGACTATGAAAACATCTTTGTAAAGATACTTAAAATGTATACAATGATATCCACAATAGCTGAAGTCTAGTGACTTTGGTAGATTCTGAACTTTCATTTTAAGTGCACGAGTGATGCAGGAGCATCTTCCCTGCCGTGCCAGTTCAAGTTACCCATACTTGAGTTAAGTCTCACAACTGTAAATCAACACTCTGGCTGCTCAGAGTAGCTAGAAATTATATCAAACAGCCAAGTACTTTCTGCTGTCATTGACAGCAAACACATTTCAACTCAAATCTCTCAAGCTAGCTAGCCCCTTAAATAAGGTGTTTAAAGGTCACTGGCTTAAGGTATTGATTTTTATTTGCATAGAAATCGGGACAGAGCCAACACCCAATTTACGCTTCAGGCTAACACTCAAGGGCTGAAAGGCTCCGAGACTGCAGACAGACTGAACAATATTTTACAGGGTTGTTATATACTTTTCATATTATGAAAGTACTTAAGACCGCTACTCTTGAGCTAGGATGCCCTGTCCTGGATCTACAACGACAAAAAAGATTGTTTGCTATCCCAGCGTCAGTACACTCCAGGAAACAACAACTGGATAGACACCAGAGGGAATGCTACAGACTACTGCTGCGTAGTGCGATATGCTGTAGTCAAAGATCAAGAGCAACCCGAACGTCTCAATGGGCAAAGCAGAGAAGGAATCTGAAGTTAAGTGGAGATTTAACAAATGGGTGGAAGGAAGCGAGCCAGAGAAGAACATCTGACAAATGAGTGAAAGAGACGGGAGCCGACAAGCTGAGACAGTACTTGATCTCTCGGTGACAGGTGGGGGTTTAAATGAAAAAGGGCATTAGAAAAAACCCCAGCCATCGCAGTTTGAGATGTGCGAAAAGTGGGAACCGCTGTAGTGCTCTAGGCATGCCAGCAGAGAGGCAAGTTCAGCAGCGCGGAAGGAAAGAAGAGAGGGTTAGCAATATCTGAGCAGAGATATCTGCCTGTTTCCAGAGAAAAAGATTAATTTCAAACTACCTGCTTAAGTAGATACCCTGTGACAACAGCAGAGCATTAGTTGGTTTGCTCCCAATACCTCTCTCTCTGTAGAAAAAGGTAACAACACATGGCTGTTCTTGGGGTTTTTTTGGTTAGGTAGGAGACTTCTGTCTTCTACCACCACTCGGGAGCAAAGGCTATCCATCTTTCCAGCAAAATAAACTTAATACAAATCACTCACCACGTGCCATTACCTCCTCCTTTAGTTACTTGTATCAACTCTTTTATTTAGATGTTTGTGAGATTTACCAAGCTTAAGAGAGAATATTTACATTTCTAATGGTTAAAAGTTTGTCAAGAAAACAGGTGCTAATAATAATAATTAGGAAAATGAGATCATCTGAGAGGAATAAGTTACTCTGTTTACTGTGGAGGAGATGACACCTGTGGAAAGAGAAAAGTTAAACCAACACATATTTCCCCTCCCCGTGAAAGAAAAAAACTAACCCAAAGCAAAACACCTCAACGCAGAACACCAGCAGAGAAGGGCCAGAAAGAAAGCAGAATGAAAATGCAATTTCAGTAACGAGGAGCCACAAAACAACATGGTGATAGGGGTGGTAACTGTGGATAGGACAAACGCTTTCCTTCTATCAAGTCTTGGTATCTTAGTTTCTTGAGACACACCCTGCTTTTACTTCTGTTCCTCCTTCCCCACTCCTAGCAGGACTGCCACTGAGAAAAGTGACAAGTAAGATAAACAACCGTGTAGTTGACAAGAAATTATAAAGGCAGGAGGATCAGCACTCTCTTGACTATTCAATATTCCCTTGCGGGGCCAAGATCCCCACCGCCACTTCTATTTGTTACAGAAATAATTAATATAAATACATTAACAGCTAGTCGGGGTTCTGTGTTCATCCCAGAAATTACTAATCGGCTTATTCTAATTCCTCTGCATCTATAAAAGCACGCCTTTAGTAGAGGTGTGCATAGGAAGCCCTTAAAGACCCGCTCTCCCTCCCTCGCCCTGAACTGCCCCGTAAGAAGCCACGTCTGCAGACCTCAGAGGTACCCTTTGGAGAGACCTTCCAAGTTTGGGGTTTTTTTGGAAAATAGCATCGGTTTTCTCTCTCCTATGTAGGCTCAGAGAATCTCAGACGTGGCCTTCTGCCGATCTATCCAACGCGTGCCACCTACGTAACCTATTACAAAGGCATTATGTAATTTTTAAGTTTCTAAAAATACAAAAACTCTGGTATATCCATATATTTTTTCCCGCTGGCTTGAGCGCTGTGCCCCGGTGCCGGGACCACGCAGGTGGAAAAGCGAGCGTACGCCAGGCACACCTGCGGGGCGGGGAGCCCTACTGCGTGCCCCCCGAGGGGCAGCAAAGCCGGGCGCGCCCGCGAAGCCCCGCGCCTCCCGCTCCCTCCTTCCCCCGGGGCGAGCCGGGGGCCGGCGGGGCCGCTCCGTGGGGCAGCCCCCGGCCCCGGAGGCCGGTACCGGCGCTCCCTCCGCGGCTG
>VZTV01086179.1:1981-15479 GCA_013400875.1 Anhinga rufa | reverse complement strand
GAAGCCGCCGCCGGGAGGCAGCGGCGGGGCCGTTCCCGCCGCCCGGCTCCCCCGGGCCTCGCTCCCTTGCCCGCTCCCTGAGGTAACGCCGGTCAGCCTCGGAAAGCTCACGCCTTTCCGCAGCCTTCCCGGCGGCTTGGGTATGTTTTTCACATTCCTGCTATTAAAAAAGCCACGCAGAGCAGACACGGATGCGGTTTTTTTTTGGGGGGGTGGGAGGAAGAGTGGTTAAACGCTCTTTCTGCTCGATGCAGGATTTTGATCCAAAATAGCAATTTAAGAAAATTCTTGTAGCTTTTTGCCTTTTTAACAGTAGTTTGAGGAGTGACTTTGCTTCCTCATTCACTAATAAACACAAAAACATTTCAAAGAGGAGAAAAAGAGACATATTTTTGTCTTGACACCTTCTCGAATTTCAAAAAAGTCTCTGTTTATGTACGTCATTGATCGATGTCTTAAAAAGTCTGAGTCTGTTTTCAGCATTGTATCTGAGGATTATATATAAAAAAACGTTTACAAATTAAGACTTTCAGTTGCCTGACACCCATTGATTTGAAGATTGAGTAGTTTTTGATTATTGACATGTATAAAAGGGATGCAAAATTTTATAACACATGCCACAAGAACACCCGCTGTCAATTAGTTAAAATGATTCAGTTCAATTTAACTGTGACTTTTACTTTTTTTTTTATATTGCAGAACATTCACTGGAATCATCAAAGAATAAGGTAAAAGATACGAGAGATTAAACTGTAGTAAAACCTTTCAGAGACCGATCCCAGAAAAAAAAACAACACGTGCATTTACTTCTTGAGAGTGGAGGAAAGTAGAGGGAATAAAAGGCAGAGAGGAGGGAACGGCATTTTGGGTTCTGCATGCTAGGGTTAGTCAAGATTTCTCAAAAACAACCCCGTGTCCCTTCAAGTGTTTGCTTCCATCCCTCTGAAAGATGACCTGCTCTTCAGCAGCAAGCCAGACAAGTCATTATACAGAGCTTCTCTTCTTGGAGAAGCCCTCTCACAACAATCTCTTTTGCTCTTTTTGTAAAAACCAGAAGCGTGATCGAGATAAATGATACGGATAGAGCAACTAAAGGCAGTATATACCATAGCGTCCTGGATCGTTGGAAAAGAATGTAATGCAAGTTTGCAGGTAGTCAGTTAACTGACGAGCTTGTTCCCATTGTCCTGTAGCAGTTAGACGTAAGCTGAGACTTTAAACCCTCAAATTTGTATATCTTTAACACAACTTTTCCTCTTGAGACAGTAAGGTGACTGCATTCTCCCTTTTTCTAGCTGATCACTGCAGTGTGATGTTGAGAGAGAATTACTAACCGCCACAAGCATCTTTGTTGCAGTAGAGCACAGTATGGGTGGGTCTTTTAGCATCTCTTAATTAAATGATTATATCAAATATATTAATGTTCAGTTGTAAAAGAGTTAACCTTTTGCTTTACTGAAATGAAGCTGCTTTGGTGTTAGCATGAATTGTGTTAAAGAATGCATTGTGACTATAAAAAGTGTAGAAGACGAGGTTAAATTGTTGTGAAGTGACTTTAGGTGGGCAGTGTATCATTATCATTACTACTATTTGCCCTTTACTCTAGAAGACTGCAGAACAGCAGTATCTTACATTAAGTTCTTTTGCTTCACCCCAGCATTGAAACCGATGCGGTGTTAGTTCAGAGTCTTCTAAACCTGAAGTGTTATTTCCTCACTGAACTTTTATAACTTTTGCTCCTTGATAGCTGCGTTTGTTCCCATTGGATTAGGAGGAACATGCTTCAGTTCAGAATTGGAAAGCAAGCGAGAACCTAGACTAAGCAACTCCAGAGCTTTTTATTTATTCTTTATGGGACTCCTGTGTAAACGTTGTTGTTTACAGTCTGACAAAGTTACAAATTATGCTTTTATGTAACTATTGCAGATCTTCTGTATGCAATTTGAGCCCATTTATTGTAAACATTTTCAATAAACTGACTGTTCTCCTTTTATAGTAAAGAATACGTATGTGGCAGGTATACAGAAGCTAAGAATAAAGTAGATGATAGATTTCTGCATTCATCATGAAATCTCTTACTGTGTTAACTTCCTAGGTTTTAAGAAATGCTGTACATGTTGAGGAAGCTGAAGTGGAGAAGTGTGTCAGAGATGTAATGAAAGAAAAGAAAATTGAACAGAAGGATACAGGGTACGTTTGCAACACAAACATAAGTTCTTCATGGCAGATAATTCTGACTTCTTGGCGTGTTCTTGCAGTTCCTTAATCTGATAGAGTATTTAGGCCATTCAGCACAAATCTTTATAATGAAATTAGAAAATAAGGCATAGTTATGTCCTCTTCAGTTTTAGAAAATAAACGGCAAGGTTTTAATGATGTGGATTTGGGATAACTGCACCTCTACCTTGCAAGTCCCTTCTGTTGCTCCTTATTGCTAAATAATGCTATTATTGCATAGGCATACTGCATATGTATATTGCATATACATACGTGAACTATTCAATTGCTTAGATATATTTGAGAGAGTATAGTGATGCCTGATTAATGTTTGCATTCATCTGCAGAAGTAATTATGAGTGATTGAGAGGAAAACCAGTGAATAGTCAAAGTTTTAAAGTTTAATGAAATGCTTCTTGGAAGCTATAAGTATTTCTGGCAAAGTTTCATGTTAAGACTTAAAGAAAGTTCGGGGGTAGGTGAAGGTACAGGGGTCAGGACAAAATACAGAGTTTTCTTGTGTCACAGATTTTTAGCTAATGTTTTTTTTCCATAGCTTAAGTGAATAGGGCCTGACTGTGCAGCACTGGAATTGGCTAGAGGCTTTTTAAGTAGAAATAAGATCAATATAGCAGTATATTTAAGCAATATGCTGTAGTTTGAAAGATAAAGCACTTCCTAATTCCTAACTTCCTAAAATACTCTAGTGTTTGCATTGCATTGATATGAAGAAAGGTCTTATCTGGTAGTTGAAGCAAGAACTTATGGCTAACTATGCCCCTTAATAGCTTCTGTGTGGTGTTTTGTTGTTATTTCAGGTTTAAGACAAATCTGCATATATCCTTACTGCAGATATCAGGTTATAAAAAACTTTATTTGAATGTGGAAAATCTGAGGAAGGTCCCGTATGATTCGGATAACGAAGAACATGAGGAACAATTAATTGAGGTGAAAATAATCTTTTAAATACAAAAGCTGGCTGTTTGTTTTTCTCCCCTCCAAGTCCAACAGCTTCAATAAACTTAATTTATCTGTAGTATTCTTACCAGCTAGTCTATTTAAAGCTCTTTTCTACTTGTGAACTGCTCAGCCATTATAGAAGCGACACATTAAAATACAACATCAAAGCAAAACAAATTGGTAAACTAGAGTTACTTGCACAGGGATTATTTTGTGTGAAATCAGACATAACAAATAAGCAGCAAAATAATTTTGTAATGGGTCACTGAAGGATCGTAACTGAAAAGATGTTTAACCTTCTGTACATGTCTAACTTTTAAAACCAATGATTACTAAATAAAAGAGACACTAGTGTTTTCTTATTACTGCATCCCAGTCAATGGATATCCCAAAGGATAGTTTAATGCTGGAAGATAAAAAAAATCAACACTATCAGCAATGTATTTTACGTAACAATAGCCAGCAAATAGTGTAATGCTGCCTGAGGCTTTTTTTAAATAGCTTTTACTGTGCAAATGCATGTCATTTTCATAGCATTTCATAATTCTCTCAGCTTACTACGCAAGCCCCAACATTGACGTGTTAATAAGCATTCATTGAGAATCTGTATTTCGGTTCGTAGCTGTCCTATCAGAAAATGATGCATAAATGAATTTCTGAAGTAAAACAAAAGTCTTTTTTTAGTATTGACGCAGTGGCTTTGTCTGTGAAGGGAAATCATGCATTTAATGTTAAATGTAATCGTTCTCATAACTGCTGAAACAAGCCATTGTAGTATGGCTCCAGACTGCCACTAGCAGAACAGAACAGCATGCAGGTTGTATCCTGTTCCTTGCTGAATGGTGTCTGATGCGCAGCAGCGAGTGTTCTGAATTATGTGACTTGGAATACTTTAGCAGCTGTGCATAACATGGAAGCATATTTGTGCAGCTTTGGAATTTGCTGATGCCTCACGAGAGCCTGAAGGCCAGAATCACCAAGCAGTGGTGTGACATTGGCTTCCAAGGTGATGATCCCAAGACAGACTTCCGAGGAATGGGCCTGCTGGGGTTAGTCAATTTGGTGTAAGTGAAAAGAAGTATTTCGTTTCTGTGGTGGCTAATTTTCAATATTTATGTATTTTCTCTAGTTAGTGCTATTTTTAATAAAGACTGAAGAGAAGCAAATAGAAACGTGGCTTCTCTACAGTGAAGAACAGTATTTTCTAAATAAATCAACATTTCTAGCAGCTGCATATCTGTAAATGTGTAGTTGGGAAGAGGCCAACGAGCGAGCGGAGGAACGGGAAGTTGCCCAAGATGCTTTCTAAGTTATCACCTATCAAATCTATCAAAAGACAACAAAAAAAATAAAGTAACTTGTCAAAAGCTTTTACAGTAATTAATTCAGGATTTTTGATGAAAAATAAACAGGTTTGCATAACTTTCCTAAGCTAGTTTGTGGACTTGGGTGAACTTCATATTTGATGTTCAGATCTTTTTTTTACTGTATTTGTTCATGCTCAATATAATTTAATTTGCTCCCTTTTCCTTGGTTTTCATTTTGTGCCATTTCTCAGTACAGAGCAGTATTCAGCTTTAGTTTAAAGCTACACATTTTGATGTTGAACACAAATATTTTCTCATATGAACTTGAAAAAAAAATAACGGAAGCTCCTGTTTCACACTGGCAGGTATTTTAGTAAGCATTACACCAACGAAGCTCGTCAGATCCTTTCTCATTCAAATCACCCAAAGCTGGGGTAAGTCGCTGTATAACTTCGGCTTGTTCTGTGTAAGAGCTCATGTGAAGGCTGCCAAGTATGTGTCCTGAAAATAAAGAGGGAAATATCTGTGGTTTTTTCCATTAAAGGATGAAAAAAGGGCCCAAGCAGAAAGGTGTGAGAAACCAAACACAGAAATCAATTTCTGGCTGGGAACTGTGTGCAGCTTGCCCTTTTTCGTTTTTGGAATAGACTCCTTGGCTTTGGTTAACACAGTAAACATCTTTAACATCATAGGTAGCTTTATTTATAATAGGCTTAGAGCAGATTTAGAAATGAATACTTATTTTTTTGCCTTCTTACTGATCCTGTGTTGGGATGGTATAGATTATCTCTTAAGGTCCCTTTTTTTGCTAGGCTTCTGTTCTGTAATAAGTATATACAAATAGATGTTTTGTTGTTGTTCAACTTTAACTTAATTTTTTAAAACTTTGCATATTAAAACATTTAGCTCATTCTACAGGGAAATATACTCTAAAACCAGTCAGATAAAGAGGGAAGCTGGTAAACTTGTGCATATCATTGGACCCATCTGGTCCCCAGTTAGCTCAGTCACCTACCAGGAGTGGGAGGCTTTCACGACTTCAGTTGTAAATATTATTACCATGTGCAACTAGGTCGTGAATAGGCTATCCGAGACGTTTAGATCAATTACATACCCACATCATTGACACAAATCGGTTTTTTCCTTCCTCCACCACATTTGTTTTAGCAGTCCTTTAAGAGTTTCTGCTGTGATCCTTTCTATACTGTGCAACAGAAAACCAGATTTTTTTTTCAACTTCAAGAACAGGTTGAGATGGCCGTTCCATTTATACTGTAACAACGCTTTTGATGTCCAATTTTTAATATTCCAGCAGATTTAATGATTTCCAATGAGCAAATTGAGGTCAATGTTGATTAGCCTTACCATCTCACTATTGCCTAATGGCGGCATTTGCCTTACTATTGTTTAGGAAACGAACTTTTTTTTTTTTAAATAACTTTTACATGGTTGGATGCACCAGGGAATGGAAAGAGTGGTCCGTAGGCTGGAGTCAGCTTGTCAGCGAGTATCATAGGAAAAATTGACTCTTGCAGTTATCCTAATGCAGACTGTTTCAGGGAAGCTTTGAAGTCCTTCGATCCATAGGGTAAAACGTGACCTATGATTGGTGTTGCAGATATTCTTATGCAATAGTTGGAATCAATCTGACAGAAATGGCATACAGCTTACTTAAGAACGGTGCTTTAAAGTCTCATCTGTACAACATGGTCTCGGGATTGCCACAGATGGAGCACTTCCATCAGTTTTACTGTAAGTATCTGTAGCTGCTTTAGTACAGACTACCGGGGAAAGCCTACAACCTAGAGTTTAGTGGGTTTTGGAGTGTATTTCCACTCTTTTCTCATTAGGCAGAACAAGCTGTTTATCTTCTGGATCAGGTATTGGAAAGGCACCTGATGCTTTAAACATTGTGCTACAGAAATTCACGGTTAAGGGATAAATTTGGGTGGCTTTCTATATATTAGAGAGACTGCAGTCTGAAAACTCAGTATTTGCAGGTTTGGTTTTTCACTCGCTATTACAAGTGTCCAAAAGCTTGCTATTGACCAGGATGGGACGCTCCCTATTTTAAGGCATTGAATAGAGTCTAAAGGATCATTCTAGGTCTAGCTAGAAAAAGGCAGAAGATTGTGCAGGTAACTTTTGCAGATCTGTATGTTTTTTTTTCTTCACAGGTTATCTGGTTTATGAGTTTGACAAGTTCTGGTTTGAAGAAGAACCAGAAAGCATTATGCACTTCAACCAGTATAGAGAGAAATTTCATGAAAAAATTAAGGGACTTCTACTGGATTGTGATGTGATACTAACCTTACAAAATACAAAGAAACCTTAACTCCTCTGCAGTCTGTGAGGCTCTGCATCAAAAATGGAATTATGCATTTGGATAGGAGTTTTGTGTTTCGCCAAAAACTGTTTAACAATGGAACTTTTTTTTTTACATTTAAAAAAAGAAAAATCAAAATTCAGTTAAGAAAGCTTGGACAATCAACCTCTGTTTACAGGTCTTTATATGCTATTCTCCAAAGGACAGCTTTTTAAAAAAAGAACAAAACAAAAAACAACCAACAAACCAACACAAAAACACCCCGCAAATCTCAAGAGCCTCTGGATCGCTTGCTTTCACAATTTCTGTTATACGTCTTGGTGCAGGAACATGAAGCAGGTATTTATGCTGCATCATGTTTTCCATAAATAGGTTTGACTGTTAATTGTCTTTTAAAAACTTTTTTTAGTTGAAATTACTCTGATTTTAGACTTTTTGTGTTCTTGTTTTGTGCGTGTAGTCGATCGTTCACTCATCAATGTTAAATTTCTCTGTAATGAAGGGGTCCATGAAGGGGTTTATTAGTCACTTACGATTTTGGAGAAGAGGCTTTATCCATCAATGTACTGACAAACTTACTAGAAATTACTTCTGGCTGAGGAAAGTTTTTTAATCTATGGATTTGCACCACCAAATTCCTATGCTTGGAAAAAGCTTAGTTTGTGAACAAAAGAACCACAGGTCATCAGTGTGAGGATCAGATCCTCAGACTAAAGCTACTCCTTCTAAAAATATTCCTACTGTAATAATTTTCAGTTCTTTCTAATCTGACTTGAGCTGCTCAGGCTGCTTGACTTTGTATCTGTTGTCAGCCCTTGTCAGCTACTGGGGTATTTGCGGTAGGCAGTACAAGAGAGTTAGTTTAGCCCTTTTATAAACTTCACTCATTAAAACCTTATTGTAGCTGCAGTCCCTATGTGAAAATAAATTCACACTTGAGTACAAGTCTCTAACAAAGATGTATTTTCTATGGGAGGGATGTGAGTGCCACGTGTTCCTTAATCTTGGCATCCTTAGACAATCTAGTCAATAGGACTTCGTATATATATATATTATTGTGACTAATTATTGCTTAAAGCAACTTTAAACAGATTTGGTATGACCATCACTTCATTTTCTAAAACCTACTATTAAATAAGTGCCTTCTGCTTTATTCAATCAGTGTTTTATTTTGATTCTGTAACCAGGTCATAGCCTTAGAAGCGTATTTGGGAAAGACTCGGTATATACCTAAATAGCACACAGTGGCACAAAATTTCTATGCTAGTAGAAGCTTTCATGCCTCTTTTTTTTTAAATCATCTCAGGTAAATTAGTTAACTTCTAGTCAATGATCAATCATGAAGACATTCCTGAAGAATACAGATATTGAATACAAGAAGAAAAGATGACAAGCCCCTTTTTGTAATGAGTGATGTTACACTACATAAGTATTAAATGGATTATTGTAATATGCGATACTACACCTCCTTGGAGAGAATCAAAACCCGGCTGGGCATGGTCCTAAGCAGCCTGCTTTAGGTGGCCCTGCTTTGGGCAGGGGCGTGGACTAGGCGGTCTCCAGAGGAGCCTTCCCACCTCAGTAATTCTGCGAGTCTGTATTGTGTAAGCAGCGACTTCTTGCACTGCGTCCACCCAGTTCCTCTTGATCCCGTAAATGTTGGTGATCTCTTATTTGTCGGAAAGCTCCTGATCAGGGTAGACAGTATATATGTAGGAGGTAACACAGTTCTGTTTTCTTCTTATGGTACCTTAGGTCTAGGTGAAGAGTTAAACAATTCTTAAGTTTAACATGCGCAGGGCAGAGAAGGGTTCATCTCATCTGTGTTGGGTTGCTGCTATTCTACTAACAAAAAAAGGTAACATGAAGATGCTTGTAGGGAGCGTATTTACGGTTATGCCACGGCTTGTAAACCGAAGAGCTAAACTGACTAGATAGGTACAAAACTGACCACAAGAAGCCTAGTTCTCTTGCTCCTCCCATGTACTTGGCTCCTGCAATTCTCACCACTGAAAAAGCAGAGATCCTGCGGAGAGTGTTCTGGGGTTCAGGTCCTGCGGCAGAGCTCTCTTTCTCTGAGCCTTGTAGGTACTGGGCATTCCCAAAACGTGAGGAAGGAAGGGGGAAGCAGACTCTCTCCCAGTGGCTGAGGGGTTCATAGTTACTTTCTAGCCCCAGCTTCTGTCACCTTTGTCTTCCTTCATTAATAATTTTTGATATTGCTTGTAGGTGTCCTTTGCCAGCAACATGAGACCGACTTCTTGGATTTCAGAGGCGACCCCAATATGTTTAGCAGCAGCATGAAGGAGATCCCATGCTTTATTTTCTTCCACTGCTCACTAGCACGTAACAAAATAGCTTGAGCCACCTCTCTAAAACACTCCCCTGTGTTAGAGTCTGCAGCCTCTGGTGTTTTGGGGCTTTTTTTGGCAAGAGTTGCAAAAATAATCTACACCCTTGTCTTTCCAGCCTTGAAACTTTCACTCGGCAATGGACATTTAACTACTGCTGAGCCTTTTAAAGCCCAACCATCAAGTTTCATATTTCCTATCGCACACCAGAGACATTTTAGTGTAGAATGTAGATTGAGTCTGATGCAAGATGCATCTTCATTAGCTTTTTTTTTTCATCAAAGGATGAGCTGGGAGTAAACTGTGGCAGTATACACGGGGAAAAAAGTAAACCCAACCATCACCAGATGAGCGAGATAAATGGGAAGGCGTTAGTTTGCATGTAGTAATTAAGGTGAATGTTTATGTTAGGCTCCAATACACCTTCCCAGTAAACTGTTAGACTTTGCATGTAGTTTTGTACAATCAAGTAGTCCAGTCCTGCCTAGGAGTCACTCACTGTATGTAGACTAGTACTGGGTGTCCCAGTTTTGCACCAGTGGTAGGCTAATAGTATTATGGTGGTAGCTAGAAAATATATGGAAAACGGTACAGTTGTGTTTAGGGAAGGGAAGAACAATGTTTTACTAGTCAGCGGTATTTTATACTAACTGTTGTAGGGTGACAATCCTAAGCTTGTGGAAGGTTCCAAATGGAGGTAGGCCATCTTTCTGCAAGTTGATATAATCAATTTGTTTAACCTCAGAAGAATTTGTTGCTCATGGTTTACTCTAAGAGTCTTAAAACCTTGGTAAATTCTCGTTATTTATTAACTGTCATGTTTTAAAGTATGTATTATCTTATTAGAACTTGCAAGCACTGTTAGTTTTCTAACTTGCTGCCTCTTTAAAGCATTCACTGTGTGAAAGCTTATATGCAATAGTAATTTTAGAAAAAAAATAATCTAAAACTGAAGACAACAAGGTGGTTCTCTACATTTTTTGTTGTTCCTGTAGCAACTGTTTAACAAACTACCTCCACTTCTGTTGTTTAGTGTACGCTTGAAACATGGTGCCACTCCATGCACAAAGTAATCCGCAGATGGTAGACTTTTACCACAAGCAACAGTAAAATCTATTCTTTCAAATAAGAAAACACATCGCTTTGTAAGTAAGCGACTTGATTGGAAAGCGATTTGAAGACAGTGCTACTTGGGAAGAAAGAAATGGAGACTGTTTTTAAACTGGTTGTGCTTCTGTCATCTCATACAGCAGCGTAAGGAATAGGGCTTTTTGTCCTAAGGACAGTAGCGAATGGGGCCAATTTAAGCACCTCAGATAAATAGTTTTGGATTTTCACTCTTTGAAAGACAAAACCAAGAAATGCGAACAAAAAATGAAAGACACACACACAAAGCCCCAAGCATTCATTTTCCAGATTTTCCATCCTAGTTTAAATAACATTTAAAAAATCAGTTAGCCTTGGTTTAAGAATTATTGTGATGAAAAAGGTTGTATTTAGTTAGGTGGGAGTTCAGCAGTCAGTATTCTTGACAATGCTGCTAGTGAATGCGTGGTGAAGGTGTAACCTGTTGTTTCTTTGTCATGCTTGTTTTGTGTTGCTGTAGTACAATGGTGGTCCATCTTCGGACTGATGTTCCTTGTGCCAGTCTATATATTGTCTTTCACTAGGGAAGAAAAAAACCCAGCCCAAGACAGCTTGCGGGCAGTTTCTTCTTATCACACTGTGCTTAGATGGCTGCATACTAATAGAAATTTCTGTTTACCGCAATTTTAAAGCAATAATGTCAACTGTGATGTCTGTGTAATGGAAGGAGATGTTTACAATGGTAGCAAATAAAGAACCAGTTATTCCAAAATACTGTCAATGCTAGTGTATTATGGCCCGCTAGAAAACCTAACGATTTCCAGTCAGCCATGCTCTCAGTTCATGGCACCGAGATATGAGAGAAAGCTTTACCCTATCTTATTTTGGGGGTTTGTTGTTTGTTTGTTTGTTTTTTCTCCAGCTCTGAGAGCTTGTTTGGAGGTCTCTCTGGTTCTCTAGTGGCTTGCATTTGTGCCTAGGAGAGGCGTTATTAGGAGGCAGCGCTATAGCACACGCTGTTCAAACGGTAGGCACAGAACACCTGCGTGTATGGGAGCTGACCTGGAAAGCACGCCAACAACTGGAGCACATGCCAGCTGGCTCACGTTTTCTGCTTTTTAAATCATCATCCAAGATACATACCTTAAACACCAGAAGAAAGGAATAAGATTTAAATCCGATTGAGAGATCTATACAAAAAGTGTTTGTTTTTAACTCTCAAGATTCGTTTGATACCATGGAAAAACACGCTTACGTGTAAGTCCACGTGAAGTCTTACATCTGCTGTAACAGGAAATCGCGCAGTGGGAAAGTCTGAGTTCAACATAGACGATGAATTTGTGTGTGTTATGGCCTTTAACGCTCCTTCACTCCCCGACCATCATCAACCTGCTCTTCCCAGCCGAAGTCACGGCTATGATGTATTGCACGGACCAACGGCGTTCGTGGGAGGCGAGAGGAAGGACTTCCCGCCTTGCCAGCTGAGGGGCTTCTCCAGCCATTGCCTCGCTAGGCTCGGCACCTGGCCACAGGCGGCCGCATCCCTTTTCTCAAGTTCTTTTGGTCCACACCACAGAGCACAGACCTCGCTTCCTTGATACACAAAAAGCATATTGGCTTGGAAGGAGGCAAAGAGCAGTTTTGCCGAGTCTCTTTAGCTGGAGCACTACAGTGCTCTGTAGCGATGGACCAGAATTTTGATTATGGAATGCAAGAGAATATCACACAGGTAGGCTGCCAGGCTCTGCTGCAAGGGGTAGAGATTAATTACTGCTTTATTTCAGTCGATCCTGAAATCCTCGCTTTAAAAGAAGCTCTGCTTTAAGCTTTAAAGCCCAACAAAACCCAAACCAAACCAAACCCAACCAAGCCCCCCCAAAACCACAAGGATTTTGTTTGAAGGACCTGGAAGTTAATTCTTGGAGTTAACTCAAAAGCACTTTTGTTCAGAAGAGCAAAACTCCAGGAACAAAACTGAGGGTTGGAGAACTCCTCTAGAGAACTTTTCTGGAGAAAGAAAGATAAATCCTGATTTATTTTTTTTTTAAACAAAGGAAATATTTGTTCCTCTGCATCTTCCACCATGCCTTCATCTCCACACAAGCTATGTTAAATAGCCTACGTGGTTTTTCAGTTCCATTTGTATTTCTCAAGGTAGCCTTTGTTTCTACTCCCAAATTTTGGAGACCAAACGCTTCTATTAATGTACCAAAATGCCACTACCCAAGATCTCACCTGTAGCAATTCATTTCTCCAGACACACAGAGCAGACCCTGCACTACAGAGGCATCCTGCGCCTCCAAAGCCCCAACATCACGTTGGTCAGTTACGCAAACACGAGTCACTACAGAAAACGGGATGAGGAAGCAGCTCTTCAGGAAATTTAAATGGAGCTATCGAGTACCACAGAAAAGAGAAGAACCAGAGTTAAATTCTCTTCCGATGTAACATGCTCTGAGACGTTATCTGCCACCACTTCTTGAGAGCATCCTGCACGGCAGTTAAGGCTGACTTCCTGTATTTCATGCCGTGCGTTCCCAGCACCGAAACACTCACACACCGACGCGGCCCATACCAGCGTGTATCACGCATTTCTGTTATTAGCCATATCCCAAAGTAATGCCCGCTGCTGCAGTTTCGTTCTATTTATTTGCTGTCAGGCTTCACCGTTAAATAAATAACATTTTAAATGGGCATTAAAAGTCACAATTGCTGCTTGAAGTATGTAACATTTGACTCAAGACTATCTTCTAGTGGAAAGAAATAGAAATAGCCTAGAAGAAATGTTTTCTTCCAACGGGAGGATAAGGCTCAGTAATAGATGTGACTGCTTCACTTTTATTCTTGCTGTAACGCCCCGTCTCTGCCTGTGACTAAACCGGTGAGGAGCTCTAGTCATGGACCTGCCATCTCCCACAGCATCAGATGTTGATGCCAGGCTCCAAAGGCAGGCCCCGGACGCTGGAACCTCGTGCTTTAGCTAAGCAAAAGGCCAGGATACTACGGCACGCTCCACCACAGGCTGAGCTAACCTACCAACCCGTACGCTATTCCTCAGTATTTTCTCATGTTTTAGTCTAAGCTTGACTATTCCATTTTTGTTAGATAAATGGATACAACAGCAGCAAGTATTTTTACAGTTCATAGAATCACAGAATGTCCTCAGTGGAAGGGACCCAAAAGGATCATCAAGTCCAGCTCCTGTCCCTGCACAGGACAGCCCCAAATTCACACCATGTCTCTGAGGGCCT
>VZTV01086172.1:0-17418 GCA_013400875.1 Anhinga rufa | reverse complement strand
CCCAATTCCTTTGCTGAGAGCTTAAATACAGAGAGAACCATCTTCTGTACCTGTATTGCTTATACTTTTATACTTATACTATTGCTTACATCTGTCAATAAATGCTCCAATTTTTTCACCTTCACTAAAGTCCTTTTTGAGAACAAGAAAGAAAAAGAAGGGGGAGAGAGGAGACTGTAAATAATAAGAAGATTAATTTAGGAGTTTTGTTTGATGCCTGAAAATAAGTAGCTCTAAATTAGACTCTCACTTGCCTTTTAAAGCAGTCGTCTGATTTAGAAAAGAGTCTTTCATTCTTATCCTTATTAAAAATAGGAGAACATTTGTGGTTACATTTGCCAAAGTAGCTTCAGCATTTTCTTTTCTGGGAAATTTGTAAGCAAAGTTTGCCACATGCTCTCCGTATATTATAGCAATGACAGAAATAGCAAGTTCGGAAGTGAAATCACTGGTGACATTACTTTAATAGGCAAGAAACAGCTGATTTTGTTTCTGTTTGATTCTGGTAAGGAATGCTGTCCCACTCCCTTTCTTTGCTCCCAAAATGTCGGGTACCAGAATAACCAAAGGCTTGCAAGATGGAAGGTATTTTAACCACGCATATCAACATTTTCCTTTTTGATCACAAGCCTACAGTTGTCTTTTCCCTATTTGGCATTATTCTAGACTGGAATCGGTTGGCACAGTTTGCCCTTTGCACCTTTGTCAGTGGTGGGAATCCCTGCATGGGGGAGAAGAGAGAAGGAGCTTCTGCTCAGAGTAGCTGAGCTTGGTAGGGCAATTTGCCACCGCCCCACTCAGCTGAAGTTTTTTTAATCATCTTTTAGGTTTCATTCTGGTCCCTGTCTTTCTAGACCTCAGCTGGTAAATACTTGTGGGGTTGTTTTAATGTCTGCTAGCTAGAGATATGTCAACTTGCTGTCTAATTAATATATCATAAATTCCGCAGGAAGAGACCATTTCTCACTGCGTTTGATGAAAGTTAGCACAGTATTTTCAGTTCCCGTGGGAGTTGCCCTGCTCGCTGCAGTTAGACATCTGGTCTATGCTGGTCATTTGGTTTCCCCCTCTAATCCATGGACAGAGGGAGGCACCCAGAGCAGAGAGCTCACTCCTGCAGTGCAAGGATGGGCAGAGCTGACAGATGGAGGTCTCTCCCAGCTCAGGTTAGCTGTGTCAGATCCTGCAGCTGATTTCAGATGGTTCTGTCACAGGTCATGTGCTTTATGTTTTATCTTGTCTTCAGGAGGATGTTCCCTGAATGGTGATGTCGAGTCGGGCTTGGTGGGGTTGTGAAGGTCTGGCAAACAGAGGGTGTCCTGGTGATGAGCATTTTCCTGGGTCAGGGAGCCGGAACACAAATACGTGGTGTAGCCTTCTACCATCCTGGCTGCAGTTACCTTCCTGTGCCAAGAACTGCCCAGCTCTGGCTGGTGGTGGTGACTGTCCTTGGACATGCGATGGCTGAGGCTGCACTTGTGACCAAGAGTTTGAAAGCTCAGCCCTTCACACTTGTGGCTGTAGCAAAAGTAAAAAGATGCGGCAAGTGTGGTGGCTGCTCCTGCCCCAAATCTGAAAGTGTTTTCATTGGGCAGAATTACGTAGTTTCAAGAGATCCAAAATGCTTGCTTCCAGTGTTTCAAAAACACACGCCCCACCAAAGCAAAACCAAACCCTACCAAAACTCCGTCAAATGGAGACGTTGTTCACATGGTTTCCATTTGAAATGGAAAGGAGGGAGGCAGTCTCTTCCTTTCTTACTTTCTGTTGTTGCTAGAGAAAAAGGGTTTTGAATGAAGAATATGAAACTCCTGCAGTGTAGGTACATGCAATCTGACTTGGATGCTGTTATGTGTCTACACAGCACTGGAGAAGAGCAGGATCAGGGAAGAACATAGCAAACTGAATTTGAGAAGTAAATTCCTTGCCTCACCAGATGGGATCAGGGCATTAAGGGTCATGCCTGATGTAGCTTCAGATGTGAATTTCTTCGTACACCTCCTCATTAGCTGCCAGCAGGTACTTAGGCAGGGCTCTCAATGGCCATGGTGATTTCCTTTCCCTCCCCAGGTATTCTTCCACACACATTCCAGTCCATGGGGTTAATATCTTCATCATGTTTTATCTATGGCCAAATTTGGCAGCCAAACATTTGCTGTCACCTGTTTCTTCATTTGTTTCACATGCACTCCTTTTGCAGAGAAAATATCACTGGCAAAAACAGTGTCTGACATCACCGTGCCTGGGGTCTGTTTATTTATCCTTTCATCACCTGGTAAGTATCTAGGACAAACAATATTGAACTGGAAGACGCGTACGTACCTTTCATAACCTCTTCATTTTGCTTAAATGCCCCAGCCCTGGGCTGTATTTAACATGAAGCTCTGGGAACTGCATTCATAAACCAGATACTCAGCTGTTGTAAGTTACTGTAGCTCCATTACAGTCAGCGATACTAGGCTGATTTATAGTAGCTGACCTGTGCAGGAGCCAAAGTGAACACATATAAATGGCAGACATTCCAATAACTAAACTAAGCATGGGAAAATGCAGGCTGGCTCTTTGGAAAATACTCCTAACCAGGTCTGTAAGTGCCTGGAACAGGTACCCAAGCAAAATGTTGGAAAGTTCGCCTTTTGTGTGTGTTGCAGGGATGGAGAGTTTGGAGAGCTAGGAACTGCCCAGAAATATATTAACCAGATGCTGCACATGCCTGGGTAGAGAGCATAGTAATAAAATTACTTCACTCCTGAGAAAAATGCTCAGATTGAAACCTGGTCAGTTCACAGGTATTTCTGTACCAAGTCACAGCGTTTGCTGTGTGCATCTCCTGACACTGCCTGACAGAGCAGATGGCAACATAAATACAAGATAAAAATTATCAAACCGGGTCTGGGCAAGGACCTGGCTAGTTCAGCATCCAGTGGCCAGAAGCACATTTGCAGGCAGATATGTGGACATTGTCCCTATCCTCACCTACCTTCTGACTGTGTGCAGCTCGCCTCAGATGAAGGCCATGCTTGTATATAAATATCACTTGATGGCTTTTTCCCTAAGGCCTGAGAGTTAAAGGCACCTATTTGCTCAGCCTCCCAGCGCACCCTGGCACTGTGCTCCACCACTGCATTGTGGCGGTGTGTTCAGCTGTCCACGCGTTTCACATCTGCGTGTGTTTGCAGCCTGCTGACAGCTTTTGTGCTTGGGGATGAGGTAAGGGTAAACCTGTTTTGTCCATCTTACATGATGTCATCCGCAGCCCCCTCAGGCTGGCGCAGTTTCTTCTGCTGTTTGATATTTATACAAATTCAGAATTCACTTGTGCTGAACTTTGTATGTTGTATTCCAGCATCCCTCACATGGATGTTGGAACTGAATGCAGCAAAAGGCGTAAGGGTGCCTGAAGGTAATTAATTTAAGAAGTGAGGGAGAAAGCTATATCCCTGTCCTGAGGCTGGATCTGGCCTCCGTGCCCTATGAGTAAGATCCATGCTGGTCTTTCTCCCAGGGGTGATTTTCACCTGGGCTGCATAGTCCTGGGGAATATTCTGCAGCATTGACTTGCCTCCAGGTGGTTCTTGCCTGGACTGTGCCTCATGCCAGACAGCGATTAATTCCATCAGGATCTTTGTTTTAGTTGCTACCTCACTGCATGTTTAAAGCGTTTGGTGTGGGTTCTCTTATGTGTCATCATCCATCTTGTCAGGAGGCTTTTCCCATACTGGTCACCTTGTGCACCTGATGTATGTCCCAGGAGTGCTGCTGGAGTCTTCTGCTGCCTCAGCACAACCTCCTAAGGTTTCTTGAAAGAGCATTCCTTCTTTGGTTTCAGCATTGAACACAGCTGGGATCTTAGGAGGAAGACCTGGGGCTTGTTTGGCATTTTTCATTGAAGTGCCTTCCAATGCCTAGGCATGATGCAGAGCTCCGTCGAAGGTCTGAGCTCTTAATGGTGCCCATCATGTACTCTGTTTCATAAGCTACCAGAAATCAGTCTGAAGAGTAGCATGTACATAACTCGAGCCCTCAGGCTGCTGTGCAATTCGTAAATAAGGCTAACCTGTAATACCATGCAGAGGTGTTTCGTCTCGCCCTGCTCTCCACCAGTGTGGGTTGTTCCAGGGGGCACACCATTTTTCATTCCCCCTCTCAGCCGGGCAGCATGCAGTCGAGTTCTGTAATAATAAACAGTGAAAAAGGACTGGGCTTTGTGAGCTTTAGGAAGTAAGGCAGAGAATAAAACATGGTCCATTAACCTGCCAGAAAAGATACATGGAAGACATAGGAACAACTCCTAAACCACCCTACTAGAACATGAGAATTTTTTTTTCCCTAAACTGATTTCCTTATGAATTATTTTTTTACTGCATAATAACTACCAAGAAAAGTATGTTTTAGTTATTCACACTGACCTTTTAAACTTCCAAGAGAACTGCATATTTTCTGAGGCCCCATGTAGGGCCTATTAATAATTATGCACTCCCACTGAGCTCCATTGATTAGTTTGGGTCCTATTTCACACTGTAAAATGAAAAAAAAGTCCCTAGTGTTTGTGTATGTTTTTTCTTTTTATGTTCAGCTCTCCTCGGCTATAGATCAAGTTTTGCTGTTAGCACAGGTTTCGGCCCGTATTGATGCGTTGCTGTGCTGTGGGCTGCAAAAACCAGGGAAAAGGCAGGATCGGATGGCAGGAAAAGGGGGAGAAGGTGTGACCTGTGATCCAGCAGTGACAACGGAGTTCAGCTGGTGTGATAAGGGGCAATGTGAGTGACAAGACCATGCATTAGTATGCTACAGCCCCACTCATGCCTACACTTTCATTTCTGCTAGCAAACATTTCTTTGCGAATAAATCTACTTTCTTGGCAATGCTGTGTTAGTGCTTTAGTTTCATTAAAGAGCCTGGAAACACCCCAGTGGTTCAGGCTGAGATATATAATACTGCTAACACAGATTTGTTTCATAACCCACAAACTATTAAAAATATTAGTGTCCTCCTGGGAGTTGCCTTTCAAGATTCCCTTTCTCTTTCTCTCTCACTTTCAGAGCTGGGCTAAGACAGCCAGCAATAATGCAAAGCAAGCTCAATTTATTCAGCTAAAAAAATAGATAACACAGTATTTTACTACTTCTGAGCACTTTCTTCGTCTGAATGTTGCTTTGTGTTCCACTTCTTATCCAATGTAAACAGCCATAAAGGAGAGTTGCTGAGACAACATGTGGACATTTCAAAAGGTAGACTTTACCCGTCCAAAGGGAGACGACTTTTTGTTGGGAGTGAATTTAGTCTGGGACTTTGTAACGGGATATGTTGGTCCCTTCAAGACTGTGCAGGGAGCTCCAAGTCCCTTCAGGAATGAACAGATCTATATGTGTGTTGGGGGTCTTTATTCCACCATCTGACAAAGAAAATAATAACTGAAAGAAAAGTTAATGGTCGCTGGAGGGAACTCGAGTGGTGAGTAGGTCCAATGTCCATGGTGAGGGCTTTGGGACGTAGGGAGAGCAGAGGTCTCCTCCCAGCTGCAGCCGACAGGGCTCTTGGGACCTGTGGGTCTGGAAGCAAGGAGCCAGAGGCTGGCTCCAAAACCCCTTCTCTTGTCAGCCAAGGTTGCTCAGGGAGACAGAGGTGCTGGCAGTTTCTTCTTGGTGGGGAGACATCTACCAGCTTATATTTTACTTTTGGTGCCAGAACTGTGTGTGGGAAAGCGTCTGGAAAGCCAACGGGGACATTAAGAGGAAGGAAGCTCCAGGAGCTGTTAACCATTTGTTAATGCACTTTTTGAGGTGTTTGTTTGGACTTTGCCACCAGGCATCCAGGAAGGAGATGAGGCAAGGAGGACAAGGAGCCCAGAGTCATGGGGTGTGGAAGCAGCCTTGCTGTCCAGAGCATCACGGATGAACTGGAGCATCATCTGATAGAGATGGGCAGAAAAGCCCGTATTTCAGGAACTAAAAAACTATTTCAAACATTAATTCAGATGTTCAGTTAGGCATAGTGAACATCAGCTTTCCCCTTCGCTTATCTTCTAGGAGAGTCAGAGTTAGATGGAAATTGTTACAAGGAGCTCTTCTTACGCTGCTGCTTATTGTCCATCACAATAACACCAATAGGTCCCAGCAGAGATCAGAGCTTCCCAGCCCACCATCCCCTTGTGGTTTCTGCTGCTTGCTTATGTAGCACAGGCTACTCCTATCTAGTTAAGGAGAAGAAAGGGTGCAGGAAAAGTGGGCTCTTTTTTTTTACAAAAAGGGGGTGGAAGCACAAAGAGAAGCAATAACTTGTGCAAAGTCACCCAGGGAGTCACAGACAGAGCTGGGAACTCTGATGTAGCTCTCTTTCATCCCAGTCAGTATCTTACCCGCAAAATAATCCAGTTTAGTTCTGCTGAAAAAGCAAAATTTATAAATATTTGCTTAAATCCTAGCTACTTTGCATAGCAACCTGATTCATGTAAAAGTTTTTATATAAGATTGGCAAGTCAAAGCTTGAGATTTATTTTTTTTTTTTCTGGGTCGTTTGAAGAAAGTGTGAAGAAACTTCTGAACTGCCGAATCTAAATCTGAACCAAATTTTCCCTGCTTTGAACTCTGCTTATTGCAGACTGTAATAACATTCATCCACATTTCATAGGGTATCCTTGCAGATGGGAGGAAATACAGTAGCGCTGTTTGACACAGAAGAAATTAGATTTACGTGAAATTCCCTTTCCCTGTGTCCCTCACTTTATTTCCAACAGACCTACAGTTAACAATCAGCAGTGTTTCAGACAGTGTGGTTTTCATTACAGAAGCTAAGGGAGTTTAAAATATTCTCTGAGCACACAGCATACATAACATCCTACCCCATTTCTTTTGATTTCCCTTTGCGGCACTAGCGTTACAGATGCTGTACAGAATGTGTTAGAGGACACTGCTTTTATTTGCCATCATTACAAGGAGGAAATATATTTAGAGACATCTGTTCAGGCTCTTTGATTTCAGCTGTATGTAAGACATCTTTGATGAAGAGTTGGTTTTGGAGTGAGGTTCTATCAAAGCCTGGCAGTCATGCAAGCCGACGGATTATGGCATCGCAACATGCCTCCAGCCTAATCGGCAGGTGTGGACAGCACGGCTTTACTGGGAGGGGGAATTTAAGCTCTCACCTTGCCAAAGTTACCTTTACTCAGTGGGAAGTTCAGCTCTGTTTAGGTTTCACATGGGGTCAGCTCTGCTCAATGTGGAGGGAGAGGAGCCTCAACATGGGGAGTGACCCTGTATGCTGGAGGCTTCCCTCTGCGCAGCAATACAGCAATGAGGGTGCAGTGCCTCCACCTCTCCCTATGAAGCATAGGCATCCTTTTTTGCCAGATTCAGAGCCTGAAAAAAAGTAGGCACGGTGTTTTTGGAAAGTGAAGCATGCTTTTCCTAGGATCTGGGGTACTTTAGGAGGTGCTACTGAGACTGAGCTGGACAGAGTTCTGTGCCTGTTTCCAAAGAAATGGCGAAATTTCAAAGAAAACACTAGGGATTTTGAGAGGCAGGGAGGGTTCTTGAGACTAATCCCTGTCTGTTTGCTTTCAGATCCATGCTTGGGTAAAATCTGGGAGCAGTTGTTTTCCTCAGAGGGGCTGAGATACGTTCACACATTGGATTATACCTTGCAAGAGCTTGTTTCCAGAATAGCTCCTTACACGATGCCAGCACTTGTGAGAATGAGTTATATGGGGTGTCTGGGACCATGAAAGGCTTGTTCTGACTCTTCTGCCCACCTGTTCTTTAGGCCATGTTACTGTCAACTACTCTCAGCCCTAATGGAAAAGGGAAAAAAAAGATCTTAGAAATCAAGTACTTTGTAAATACAGTTTAAAGACTTTTCCTTCTACCCAGTTTTAGAGTATGTCCCTGAAAGGAAAAGTTAGGTCTCAAAGCATTTGCTTTCTACATTTGGATTTCCATAAATATGACAAGCAATATTAAATTTATGTAAACTTTTAGGTTGGCATACCACACACCACAGGCATCATATGACATGTGCTTCATCGTAAGACTTGATATAATGTTTACTTCTTGTTGTGTGAAAACTGCATAACAGCACAAATAGCGTAGCTCAGTTTTAGTGGTGTGCATCCATGATAGGTGGCTAATGCTGCACTCATTTGTAGTCAATATAGGTAGAAAATCAGGCTTTGCCAGTAAAAAATCATCAGAAACATGCTTAGCTTTGTCAAAATAAGACAATATGGGATAAAGATAAAATTAGTTTTTAAAAGTTATGTAAATCTATGTTTGTATCTTTAATTACCACAGGTAGGAAATACTGGAAGCTTCATAGTTCAGACTTTGCAGCGACTGGGGATGATCCAGCTCTTCATAAAGCTTCCTTTTATTCTCTAAAGTGCTAATCCCATATATAGCTGCTTATAAAAGCAGGGAAATCCTCAATGAAAATTTATAACTGCATTAAACAGTTTCTGGGACACTTCTTTATAAAAAACAAAGGAATTCAAACACTTCAGAATATATATATAGAAATACACACACACACACATATATATATATAAATCAGCAACATTAGAGCAAAGCAGTGTAGGTTACAGGTTTCCCTGGAAGATCCTCATCAGCAGAATGCCAGGCTGAATTATAGATCAGAGAAGATCCCTGGTGTTCTCTGTGCTAAATGCTTTGTGGTGGAGTGAGTTCATTGACTCTAGTGTCAATACTGGTGACATATTCAATACAGCCCATTTAAAAAATGCTATCAAAATTTTATGGTGGACAGCTAAGTTCTTGACAGTATAGCTTGTTGGGGTTTTCTCTTTTTACCCATATGTGTCTGTTTTCTGTGAGAAGCTGGATCCATATTGAAAGCCCATTGGCCAAACCTAATATTGTTCATTCCAAGAGACTTTGGTAGGTGGCCAAGGGATTAGGATTTTTCAACAGAAGTTGAATATTTTCCATTAGAAAAATCTCCTACGATTTTCTGGGAAACTCTAGTACTTAGCTTCCCATGTATCTTCTTTTTGTCATCATTGTCAGAAACTAACTGGCATTTCTCACTGACATTTTTAGAAAAGAATATTTATACTAGAAACAATGCAAATAAAAATAAGTTGGCAGAAACGAGTGACATTTACAGTATGATATAGTACTGACATTTTTATGCCACCAGTGGGAATTTTGCCTGTTTGATGACTGATTCTGTCAGTCTTCCATCATCCGGGTAAATCATTCAACTCAATACAACTACTTAGCTAACATCCCCAGCCTGCTCTCCAGTGAAACTCGTGGCTGGGAATGAAGGTGAAATGAAGCCTAATGCTGTAGAGAATGAGCAATGTTGTTGACCGACTGCGCTGTGATGAACCTCAGTCACCACCTTGGTTAGAATAGCAAGGTTTGGACCAGACAGCTTATATGCTATTTAATATATAAATAATTAATGTCTTCCAAATCAGGGAAATAATTATTCATATCTCTATGGAATAGGCACAGAGGGTCCTATAGGATTTTATTACTGCAGGGCTGTCAAAATCCTGCTCTAGAGATGAAACTGTCCTTTATGCCAAGGTCTAGCACTGCACTGGTGACTGGCCTTACTTGGAGATCTGAATTTCATTTGAAGGATCTTCTGACATCCCTCATCCCTGTTTAAAAAAGGAGGTTGAACATTTGAAGATGGCAAAAAGGAACCATGCGAAAACAACGATCTGAAACGTGGGAGAATTTCTTACACTGGGAGAAAGGAAGAGCTCCATCTGTTTAGCATGCGGAGTTGGAGGTGAGGAGGTACCTTGATTCCATGACCAGGTAGAAGTACTGGGTACCAAGTGACACTTGTGTGTAACCAGGAACAACGTAACTAGCACCAAGAGCAGGAAACAGATGCCGGTGAAACTCTTATTAAAAATAGGACACTTTCTGACAGCTGACGTGATTACCCGCTCTGAGACAAGTCACCAAAGGCAGGGCTGGGTTCTCAGTCTCCTGTTGAGTTTTGGAGTGGGTGTGATTTTCATACTCAACACAACACCTTCCTGGAAGAGACATCCTCCTTATCTTCTATGGCCTCAAGACCAAACTGAAACAATGCAATCAGTCTAAGAGTTTGTGATATCTTATGTTTAGGTTATTTCAGGTTTAAGCATCAGAGGGGAGGTCAGATTAAATAATCTAATAATCACCTCTGACCTTAAATCTGTGAGTCTGGGAGGAAGGAGGGATGATCACCAAGGAAGAGCTCGGGTGCCCAAATGCTTTGCTTATTTTTTCAAAGTACCACAGCTGTTGTAGTGAAAAGATAATGCCTCTTCCAACAAAACTTGTCCTGCTTATAAACCCTCCAAGTAGTTTTGCAATGTTAAAGAAGATTAATGCTAGGATTATTCCATTAAGACACAACTAGGTCAACACCAGTGGAATCTGAGAAGTGCTTAGAACTGAAATTCTGACTAAACATTTTTCCTTAAAAACTAGGCACATCATTCATTGACATTGAGTATGATTTGCTGGCCTGTGTTGATTTTTATGGCAAGTGAGTTACTTCATATTTCATTTCACAAATGCTTTGATATGACTTAGCTTTGTTGATTTGATTGATTTTTTCAGTTTGATATAGAATATCTTAATCTATTATACTCCAGAATTAGAATTAGATTATGTTAGTCTATCAAAGGAAAAGGAAACAATTTTGCTGTTACTGAAATTAAATGTTTCAGCAGGTTCAAAATGCATTGTTCATTGTGTTTCTTTTTATTCCCCAAGTTTTGCTCCAGGAGAAATTTTGAAAACTTGCCTTTTTTGTTCTCAATTTGGAATGAAGACAGGCTTCGTGCTTGGTCTCCAGCTGAATAGAAGTGCTGCTTCCTTGCACTGTGGAGGAATAACAAACAATAAAATGATCCTGACATCTCTGGAGAAAAAGCCCTCCAGGTGAACAGATTTTAAAAGCTGGAACAAGCAACATGCTTGGAGCGAGAATTATGATACAAATCCATTTCATCCATATCTGGTTACAAAAGAAATGCAAACCCCCTATGTTTTGAAGCAATGGTTTGCCAGTCCCCATCCCTTTTGCTCCACTCAGTGCCACAAAATAGGTGAAGAGTGGAGCTGAGGAGGGAGGCAGAGGTACGTCCTAGCTCTGCAGTTTCAGTGACTGGGAGAGCAAACAGCACAGATTTTTCTGAGGTCAGCTTATAATCAAGACAGACTGGAAAGGGTTGTGTGAGTGGGAGAAAGGGCCAAAAACAGGTCGGCTGAAGGCAGGCTCCCACAGCATGTCGTTTATCTAGTTGCGAGAAATTTCTGATTTTTTTCCAAGACATGTGAATCTACCCACTTCAGTGAAACAGCACAGGACACTGGGTTTTTGGATGAAAAATTTCTTCTTCTCAGCTGATGAAAAGCTAGAAAGAAAAGAGGCCAGCTTCCAGTTTCTGAAGCAATGAAGAAGTCAGGATCTGGAGGTGTGGGAAAGATAGAGGATGTTGGTTCAAAATAATTCAGAAAAGGTCAAGAGCTGGTCTTCCTTGGCAGGTGCTGAAGGTTGCAGGGCTTTATTTTCATGTTTCTCTGAACAGAGAGAACTGCATGTTCAGGCACAAATTTTCAGAGGAATTAGGATTGCTGCTTTTGACCTGCTCATGTTCTGGGAAGACAGAGATTAATAAATTGCAAGTGTCAAACTAGTTAGGGTAAGTGGTTAATTAGCCATCAGAAAGAAGTACCCCTTTAAAGCCAAAATCTTCCAGCAAACCCAACCATTTTCTCCATAAAGCAACTCACGATTCCTAGTATGCTAAATTTTATAGCCCATAGGAAAAAGAGGAACACAAACACAGGGAGGGAGGAATGCCACAGAAACTGTTTTGTTGGGTGAGGTTTGATTTCTCTTCCAAAGCAGCATTCTTGGTTTTGTTGTTTAGTTTTGATTTTTTTTTTCTCCTTGTGGTAATGGCACACGTAGCTGGTTTTCTTTTCTACATGCCAAGTAGTAATTAAAATTAGCAATTTGGTAATCAGCATCTTGGCCTTAGGCACTAGAAAGAGATGTACTCATTAATGCCAAAAGTTGTTTCAAAACCAAAGGAAACTGATGGTGAGGACCTCTACTGAGGCAACTCTGTTGAATTCAGTGCATCCAGTTGACTCACGTGGGAGGGGATGAAGCCCAATATTTCAGACAAGGCTTGTCATCTGCCATCCCAGGCAGAAGGTGACAGGTTGGTGAACTTTGCCATGACTTGGCCTGAAATCTTATGAGTAACATCTTGTGATGGAGATAAAAGATCATGTCCCCAGAATCTGTCTGTGGAGATGAACCAAGGCTTGCTACACAGCCCCAGCCCTGGAACACACAGTGCAAGCCACTTTCCACCGTTGAAGTAATTTTTCCTTTAACTCTTCTGCAATTCAGTAGTGGGTGAAGAAGTTCTGAGGAGGTTTAGTTTCCTCATGAGAAACCCAGATCGACATCAGCTACACCCTCACCGAGGAGACCAAGCAAAGGGAGTACAAACTCCACCTTCCCGTCCAGCTCGGCATCTTCTCCCTCCTTGATGGGAAACTAGGCACAGGGACACACTCAGGCAGTCCTGAAACATCTTCAGCAATGGCAATTCACACCAGCCAGTCCCATACTCATTTCACCCCTGCAGGAAAGCCTAAAAAGGGACCCAAATCTTGATGACTCCCCATCATAACCCATCCATGTATTTCTCCTGCCACTGGGTCCATGCATAAGCTCGCTGCATGGGCCCGGTCTGCACAGACAGCAATGGGTGTGGGGCAAACTGGGGCTGCTGTCACCTGGGGACAGCACCTTCCCTCCCTCCCCTGCAAGCTCTCTACAGGCCTCTCTGCTCCCTCCCCAGGAGCTGGGAGCTGGTCCAGCGAGGCCAGCCAGTGCTAAAACCAAACTCTGCTTTTTTACTTATTTTATTACAGTCCATAAGAGTGGGCATTGGCTGTGTCAGGCAGCTGTGGTCTCAGCAGATTGTGTTTGTGGTCGCATGCTCAGGACTCATGATTTCTAGTCCTGGCACTGCCGTTTGCTCGGTGTGTGGCCTTGGAAGACTCACTTAGCTCTGCTGAGCAGCAGTTTTTCCTTCTGTTGGATGGGGAAGTGACACCTGCGTTGCTGAAGGGCCAAGCCGCAGCTGGGATAAACAGTAGTGTCTTGCTAATGAGTATAACTTCTTATACTAGCAGCTCAGAGGGAAGACATTAAAATAAAGGGTGTTACATGTGAATCCTGCAGCAGTTACTTTCTATCCCAGACACAAAGATGCTGAATTCATGGGTTGTTCTTTGCCAGTTCTTTGAAAAGAAGGTGTATCATCAAATTGCACAAGCTACTGAAAGTTCATGTATTGGCTTATTTCTTTCAGGGCAAGCATAGGCCTAACCTACCTGATAGAAAAGGGCTGCATTAACAATGGGGTGCTGCGTGGCAGTGTGGGGGTGAAAGGGGTTGAAGCTCTTTGGCTCCCCCTTTCTCTTTCCACAATGCTCAGAAACTCTGCTTGGAAATTAGTCTGCTTGGTGGGCTCCTGACTCTGTCCAGAGCTGGTTCTGTTACTGGGTGCATGTTTTGTGATGATGAAGGACCCTGTTCTGACTCTTGGATGTTGGAGCTGCTCATTGTAGTGTTGTAGAAAACAGTGTCAGAATCTGACTGCTCCCTCATTTAGAAAATTCAGGGGAACAAAACTTAATTGAGGCAGCCTCTGGACATACTGCTTCATTGGAGACAACATGGTTTCCTTGATACAATGAGTAGGGCTGCATATGCAGAGCTGTGTGCCTCTGTTTCCCCAACTGTAAAAGGTAAGGGATTTTTTTAATTGGTCTAACAAGAGGGAATGAATTACTGTAGCTTAGATAGTTGCCCAAGCTAAATCCCTGGGTGGAAACCTCTTTCCATCTGCCTCACCACTAACAAACCTATGTGACCCTATTGCATCTTAGCAGTCGAGGGTGTCTGAACTCCTGAAATTTGCTGTGAAGAGCTGACAGTGCTGATGTCTCTGTAAGGATGGAGGTCTCAAGTGAAAAACCAGGTGGGGGGCGATTCCTTTGTGTGCCCACATGACTTAGGAAGGAGTCTGCTCCTTTTGCCTTGGGAAGGAACTGTGTGAAGCAAAAAGTGGTTCCACCATATTTTTGTCTGAGTCTTACGCGTGTATTGGCCTGTTCCCTGGAGAAGTGGAAGGAAGGCTGAAGAGACCAGGTTCTCATTATACTTGGCTCCCTCCATGCCCGCGGCAGTAACCTCAGCAGAATCTGCCATCAGCAGCTGCAACAGGAGATCTTTGTAAGGTGTGAAGGCATCAAGCTGAAGAAGTGTATGGTAAAACAATACCACATGTTGAAAGCACAATAGGAGTAAGTCCATTTTGGCACAGCCTTCCACATGAAATCCCTTTTAATTTCAGTGACGTCACACTCCCGGTCTCAGGGAACCTATAGCAATATTTTCTGTGCCATAAATAAATCCACTGAGGGACTAATAAACTAAACTGTTGCTAATTTGTAATGTGCCACTTTTGCAGCAGTATCCAAAATTCATATGCAGTAAGATTCCAGGGCTGGAAAGAATGAGGTGGCTTGTCCCTAACCACTGCTTAACTTTTTAAGTTACACTGGTGAGTCGGGTGCAGTTTGGCTTTTAGTGAGACCCCTGGGGAAGCAGGGCCATCTTAGCCTACGGTCTTAAAAAAAGGCTATTAAAATAAAAGCATACCTATAAATAAAATAAAATTCAGGGAAATGATGTCTTTGTGACCGAAGCAGGAACACTTGTGCCATTCAGGGGCCTCGCTTGCACTTCTGACTATCACCGCTGATAAGCACGAGCAACTTTGCCTCAGTATACTTTATAGGCACAGGTGGGCCCTCTTGCATTTAGGATCTCTCTGCTTAGTTCAAGGAGGCCTTTTGGTCTGAGGTCTGGTTGTAAGCAGAGGGAAGGGGAGTGTGGCATTTCAGCGGGGAAGGTTGGAGCTTTCTGGCATAGCCGGTAACAGCTGGTCATTATTCTGATTGCCAGTTTCCCATGTGTACTTTGGTCTCCCTGTTTCAGTGTGTTGTGGTCTGTTTGTTGGGGCTGATCTTAGATTAGGCTGAACTTTTTCGGGGTAAAAGTAATACTCCAGGAAACACAGAGATGCTGCTTCTTCAGGGCAGATCTGCATGAGAGCCGTTAGGAGAATGTTTTGAATTTGCCCTTTTTGTTGCCACCAGAGAGGTGATGTTCTCTGTTTTGTCACACCTGAGAGTGGAAAATTTTGGTCTTTCAACTTTTTGGACTCATATCAACATGAAAGCAAGGGTCAGAGGACTGGGGTTTCTCTCAGGACACACCACCTTTTTTCTGACAGCTCTTTGGGTGGTTCATGGCTGGGAAGGTATTCAAAGCAACCTCAGACAGCTGAGTACCCTACTCTTATCACAGAAGCATCAAGTCCTTGCGTAGCATTGCCTCCTCTTTGAAAACCCTTTCTGTCCAGGACTGGCCCCATCCTCCCATTATACAGATAATATGCCACAGAGAAGTGGCACTCTCTCCCAGGGTGAAGCTGATAGATCCTCCTGCACAAGGAAAACCCACAGTAAACTAATAATCAGATATGGCAAGATTGTAGTTTGCTGTACTGTGAAAAGGCTTTCCAGTTCTGTCCTGAAGGAGTAATTGTCTGACACACACATCCTATGTGGTTCTGGGTAAATGGGTTAAAGCATGTCTCTCTTCTCTGAGAAGGGACCTCAGATCATCTTTTCGTCCTCATATTGTCATTAGAAGGGTGGATGGGACAGCTGAAGTTTGCACATTGCAATGGGCTTGTGCATGCAGTCCATAACTAATGCACTGGGCAGCAGACAATGAAGCCCCTCACGGTCCTCCCAGCCATGCTAGCTGGCACACTAAGCAGAAACCCTGATAGTGAAGGTCGTGTAAGCACCACAGACAAACAGTGCCTGACAGCCTGAGCTTCTGCAGTGTTGGTTTTGTTCTGTATTTTTACTAGATAAGAGCTCATGTCCCGTTACTGTTTCCCTGGGGCTGTACGTCAGCCCTGTGATTCTGCTGCACCATTTGTATGGGGGTGGGCATTGCAGCCCTCCCCAAAGGCTGGAGTAGATCTCCAGGTGGAACAGGTCTCCGGTTTTAGCACTCTCTGACTTGCTGTCCACAACTGAATAATTGGCATCTGTCTGGAAAACCTTCTTATTCTTCTCTCGTGGTCAAACTTGATCTTCTCACTCAGAAGGGACCCACCAAATGTGTAGGTTTAAATAAGTCCTAATAGGAAGAAGTATTGTTGAGTGTTTATTGCAGGGTCGGATCTCTCATTAATCTTTCCCTCCAGCACTGGCAAGCCACCCAAAAGTAAAATCTAGGAGTTTAGGTATATGGGACCTTTGGGAACTCAGTAAGTTGCTGCCTGCCTGCAGAGCTACCCTAACAGGCTGCATGAGCGCTCTTAAATGATGATTAAGTCAAGTTACCTTCCTGTGCAGTTGTGGCAGGCTGAGGGGTGGCATGTGGACAGCTATTTACACTTTATCTGACACACTAACTTGCTACATCACAGTAACTTCGACTGTGGTTTGTATTCTTAGCCCATGAGACTCCTTTCTCCCCCATCCCTCCCCAGAACGCTTATAAACCATAGGGGGACTTAAGCTAGTCGCCACATGAAAATAAATTTGGGGTTGTCCACATCAGCATTTAGTTTGGATTAGGAGCTTGCTTTTGAAATATATCCCTTAGTCTCACCCCTCTTGCACCTTGGTGCTTATTGTGGATTCAACAGGCATTCAGTCCATGGGACCAGCCTCGTGCTAAGCCAAAATAAACCTCCCAAAATGTATATAATGTTTATATCAGGCCCCGCCTCTCCCCTGATCCGTTCCTGTCGAGCCACACTACTTGCCAATTTATCCAATTCAGACTTTGATTTTTAACAGCTTCCCTCAACCCCTCCTCCATCTCACACGTTATGAGAAACCCTTTTCACACAGTTTCACTGTAATCAGTGTGAATTGGTGCAACTCGCAGGGGCAGATTTTACTCACTTGGGCAGAGGCTGGNGGCTGTGAAGTTGGACTATGAGCTATGGAAAATTGTCATCGTTGGGTGTTTTGACTGTTGTTAGCTGACCTAGGCTGACTTGCACCAACTAAGTCTATTGTTACTTCGTTAGCTGTGTTTTCATGTTCACTCCTATTTACCTATCAATATATTTTGTGCTAAAAACATTATTGCAAGGCTAGAGGATTATATTATCCAGACTGTCGGAGCTTATCAAGTCTTGCAATGCTTATAAATCCTTCCTCATTAGTAAAGGAACCTGAGTGATTAGCTAGTATGTGGTTGCCATAGCCAAAGTAAGATTTCGTTCCCTGACAGTATTCAATACACTGAATAGTG
>VZTV01086163.1:23565-42389 GCA_013400875.1 Anhinga rufa | reverse complement strand
GCTCGGCAGGAACGAAACATCCCAGGGTTATCGGCACTGCTTCCAGTACAAATCCAAACCACAGCCCTGCACCAGCTACTGTGGGGAAAATTAACTCTACTTCATCCAAAACCAGCACACTTATGGTGTTTGAGGGCCTAAACAAAGTAAACTGGAAGTAGGATTTACATTAGAAAAGGTTTGGTGGAACTATAGACATCCTGGGAGAGTGAAGCATGTGCTGCTGAGTGCATTTGCTCAGGCAGTGGCTCTTAGATCAGCATTTCCCAGGACTTTCTGCTGGCCCTCAAAGAGAGACTTTCTGTTCCTCACTGTGGCACTGAAGGTTAGCACTGATGTTTTCCTTGGGGGGGCTCTTTCACTTGCTATTGTAGCAGCTTTCTGTGAGACGATATTTCAGTTGTAGGTAACGTACTCCAGGAGGCTGACAGTCATCGTTAGGATTCAACACTCTGATGCTCTTGACCAAACGTTCAATCTCCAAGGTAAATACTTCCAGGTAGAGAAGGTGGGGTAGAATGCCTTACTGTATTGGTTGAAAACATTAGGCACTGGGGGCTTTTTCATATATATAAAAGGTCATAGCTTTGTATTTCAGTGCACCTTTTTGTGCTTGGTATCCAACAAGGCCAAGAAGAAAGTGCAGTGTTGCGCAATTGGGCTGTAATAATTAAAGTCCCCAGACACTGGGGATGTTGTTATGCAAAGGTACGTCTTTTCTTTTTTTGTCTACGTGTGATAAGAATACATGCTATCAGGATTTCAAACTGTGATTTGGAGCCGCCTCAGTATCATCTGTTGCTTGTTAAGCAGGTTGGATTAAAACTAAACTGCGCTATTTTGTGCAGACCCTCTTTATAGGCAGACACACACGGGGCAGAAGACAATGTTTCTCTGTCCGCTTCAGATCACAGAATCCCAGGTTGGAAGGGACCTCAGGGATCATCCAGTCCAACCTCTCTAGGAAGAGCACAGTCTAGACAAGATGGCCCAGCACCCTGTCCAGACGACTCTTGAAGGTGTCCAACGTGGCCGAGTCAACCCCTTCCCTGGGGAGATTATTCCAACGGTGACTGTCCTCACTGTGAAAAATTTCCCTCTGGTGTCCAATCGGAATCTCCCCAAGAGCAATTTGTGTCCATTACATAAGATGGTTGGTCAGGGACCAGTGCAAAGAGAATGTTCGGTGTAACTTGAAGTGGGCATCCGTATCGGACTAACGCTGGGAAGGAACAGCAGAGAGAGGGGCGCCGGCCAGCGCTGCGGGGCGTATGGGAGGAGGGGCACAGGAGGGGCAGTTGACTCTCTCCAGAAAAAAATCTCCCTGCAAGAGCCTACAAGCCAGAGGCACAGATCTGTGCCCTTCCGAGTTCAGAAACAGCAGTTCTGAGCTCCTCGGCCAGCTTTCAATTGCCACGAATGTGCGAATGTGTGCAGCATGCATTCAAATACAGATGGAAATTTTTAGGTTTATAGGACTTGTCCCCATCTGGCCTTGAAGGAATTCACTGTCTCATCAGGCTAACAAGATACTGGTCATAAGTTCAGGTCATTGCATGAGAAAGACAAGAGTATGTTTAAAGAAATGTGTACTGGTGCATATTCAGTATCCAGGCTATAAATTTGCACATCGCTGTTGTGGTCAAAGTTTGTGCTTCATGCTAATTAATCTTTTATTGCACAATTAAAATGAAAACCAGTGCAGTAGCCATCTTTACTGCTTTTCATTAAACATATGATCACTAATAATATACAATGTTGTTCTTTTCTTAATGAAAATATATTATTTTTATTCATGGCAAATAACATTTTGTCTACGTATTATTGCAATTAAACCCTATTACAGTGAATAAGCCAGCCTACCCAGGCATACCTCACTGCAGAGCAAAATCACTTTAAAAATTCAAGTTCTGAAATATTCCTGGAAAGGGAAACTGTATACTTTTATTGCCAATTCAAATGGGTGAAAGTAGATCCTATCAATCTTTGATTTTCTTTAATAATTCATGAAATTTCTTGAATCAGCAGGTAATTGGTTCTTACAGACAAGCCTCTGAGCATTTTTTCTCGTATTCAAGAGTTCCATGGATTTATGCCTCTGCATATAACAGTTTAAACAGGGACATTAAAAAATTTCCACTTACATACAAATGACCTTTTAAACAGCATCTATGATTGATTTGCAGTAGGTAAAATAACATCCCCTTACTTCCTGGTATTTAATTTACCTGACAGAACCGTCTCTCACAGGTTTTCTCAAGGGATTTTGAGCAAGCTATTCTCAGGATTATTGTGTATCAAATTACCATCATTTCTAATGAAATAGTAAATTAGAGGTGCTGAGTGGATAACTCTTAATTTGGATATTCCTAGCTGACTTGAAAACTTGTCAGTCATTCTCATACCTGTATTTTGGGCTGAAAGCGGGGGGTGGTGAGGTGAGCAGAGAGAAATTAAATTAGATTTTTTAAAAATGTCGTGGGGATTTAGAAGCCTCAATTACATCGAAAGTTAATGGGTTCAGGCGCTTCTGAAAACTAAAAATAGGTGCATAGAGATATAAATCTCACTGGAAGTCTATGGCAATTAAGCTCCTGATTCTCTTTTGAAAATGGTATCAAGTTGTTAAATCATTTGATAATTTTTCCCCAATCTTTCTTTATTTTGGTCTGCTCACAGCTTGTACTGAAAACAGGTAGGCTGCCCCCAGGAGAGGGATGCCAGGCAGAGCACCCTCCGGGAAGGACTGTTCCTCCCTGCTCTCCAGCTCCGTTCCTTCCAGTCTTAAAACACCTGTGTCTTCAGATGAGCGATGGCTCCCCGTATCTTCATCACCTCGTTGATTAGACAGTTCAGGGTGAGGTTATTCATCCATCCACTGCAGTCTGTGTCCTAGTGACGAGCCCGTCTCTGCCCCGCAGAGACGACCGCCCGGTGAGCCGGGCAAAGGCAGGAGCAACCGCAGCGCTGAGGTCTGCTTTCCTGCCAACGCCTCTCGAGGCCGGTCTCCTCGGTGGGGTCTTCTGCTGTCTCTTAAGCATGGTCACCCTGAACGGCATCTCCCTGCTGCCTCTATTAACCTGAGAGCTTCTCACTACCTCCTTCGACAAAATTCCAACGAACTTACTAGTTTAGGATAGCTCTGTCGAATTTGATAGAGCGTAAATTTGGAGTAAGAATTTTTTGGAAGTTAAAAGGAGAGTAGGTATATACATCTGCGTTACACTGAGAAAAGAAAAAAAAGAAACATGTCTTTACAAAAATAAGGTAAAAATAATGTTTTCTTCATTTTGGTCACAAAGTTGAACGGCCTAATATGTGTTATAAAATAGCCATAGTTAAGAAGCCAAAGCAATTTAATTGAACAATTTCAGGTCTTTAGGTTTACCAGATGTGTACGACTAAACCAGATTAAAAGCCAGATTCCCTGGCTTAGTTTTGGTGATCTACTTTGTTCTTCCTTGTTCTTCTTCATTGTTGAAGCAAAAGTGACGGTAGCAGTTATAGAAAACAACAACAATAACAAAAAATTGGGAAAAAAAAACCAGCATAGCATTAAGACCAAGAGGTATAAAATACCCCGGAGAAAATTTGAAATAAATGTAATTAAAATGGCCTTTTCTCCTTGAAAAATTATTTTGCAGTGAAGCACAGCCTATTGAAGTAATTCTATTATACAAGAGTCTTCATGATAAATCCTGTCTTACAGGTTCATTGATTTAATCAAAAAAGACCTTCTTAATTCAAATGCTAATTCTTCATTTGGGTAAAGCAAGGCACAGAGGCCTTGAGTGAAACTCCCAAGCCGGCAGGCACCGCGACCCCCGAGTTCTGCATCAGACCTCCCTCCTGCAGTCAAGAGCTGTACGCCACCATCAGATACGTCCTGCTCCTCTCCCGTGCGCTTTGTTAGCAGTGCCGTAGCTGGTCCAACAGAACCGGGGACGGACGTTCGCTTCATGAAAACTAATCTTTGCACAAAGGCTGGGGTTGGAAAGAGTACCTGTATTTCATACCTAATATTCTTCACAGCCTTGGCTCTAGAATTTATGTATTCACAACAGTGTCAAATACTATTACTAATGAAACCCGAGGCATGCTGTTAGAAAGGTACATATCACAGAGGGCATGACAGCATAACTGAGGATACATTTTCAGTTCGGCATATTGCAGAACTGAAATTCTCTTGGAGGAGAACAACTTGCAGTCGCAAAATGTATCACCAGAAAATGAACCGGAGGCACAAATCAAAGCACCTCTACTAGTAGCTACATGTATAGCATCTTCAATGAGGCAACTTTCCTCCTGAAAATTTGACCCCAGCTGTAGTTCCCAATCAGCAGCAATCTCTACAAGTGTGTTTAGGGCAGGTGCCTGCTTTTCTTGGTGAGCCACTGGCAATAGATTCATTCATTTGCAAATGAGCTATCGGATTATACCTTCCTGTCTGTACATGCATTTACTTCAGAAGAGGTTAAAAGGACCTGTAAATATGTGCGGCATTGAGTAGGTCTTTGAGGCGTGAATTAATCTGCTTGCGGCTCATGGGGGGAAGGATGACACGTGGTTGTGGGATTGTGGAGGGGATGTCACTTCTGTGAAAACTGATTGATTCGAATGCAGATTCACTCATGGGACAGGCTCTTCCATCTGTACCAGTCGGTAAAGCTATAAAAAACATACTGATGGTTAATTCATAATCATTTTAGATTTATACCATAGACCCAAACCAATCACAGTCTTAGCAATTCCCATCACTGCCTCCAGACCTGAACTGAGAACCTGTAAATAGTTGCAAGCCCATTCTGAAAAATTCAATATAAAGTGAGATACTAACATAAACTGTTCTGGATCCAGATGTATTTAGGGTTTTTTTCCAGCAGAATTAAGCTGGTTTTGATCTTAAGAGGCTGTCTTCAGGATGCTGGTAGGAAATCTGTTTTTTATGGGACTAGGGTATTTTACCCAGACTGGTATACTGCACCTAGTATCCAATTCTGCAGACACAGAAGCATATGACTTTGAAATCAGTGGAGGTACTCACACAAGTAAAATTGCTCTCTGATTGTACTGCTAGTAGGATCAGATTCCTAATTAATAAATGTGGTCTGGCTGTTTAGTAAATTAAGACAGAACAGAAGATTGCTGTTGATACTATTATGTGAGGGAGTTTTGCAATTAGTGTTCACATTTTCATTTTAGTACTTCATTCAGCTCCTCCTTCCCATGCTAACAATTAAGTTGCCTAGCCACAAAACATCCATAACGTTGTGCGTGTTGTCTGCAGCATTGATATACAGTCCCATCGGCTACTGTATAAGCTCTTATTTCACCTTCATTTACTAATATAGTCTTCACTATTGAATACTGATGGAGGCAAAGTAGAAAAACAGTCCTCATCAACATTTCGCACATGGTGTAAACAAAACTGATGAAAACTGACTCATCCATGCCCACTTAAAAGATTAGTGTTGTACAACCCTTCTTAATTACCTTTTAATCTTATCTTTGAATTCCTCCCCAACCTGACCGTATCCAATGTCTCCCATCCTGTAATACAAACTCTTGCTTTTCTGCTGAGCAATCAACACTTACCTCATCAGCAGTGAACTTGTCAGTGGAAGTGAGATGACAAATCTATGGCTTGCTATATACAACAGAAATCAAAGAGCTTCTCATGGCACAGAGCTGCTACGCAGCCCTTGTAAATTATTTATGCTTCTCACATCCCCGCATTCTTTATTCCATTGCCAGCAGGACCTCGTGGTGCCTTTGCTAATCACAACGTGGTTGTAAGCCCTGAAGAGACTTGCCAAACTCTGTTGCCTTATAGGTTCAGGAGTCCCCACGCTCGTTCCACGTGGATCATCTCTGGCTTCCTTCTTCCACAGCTTCCCCTCTGCCACAAACACGAAACTCCCTTTAGCTCTGTGGAACAAGTCACCTTAGATCCAGGACTGATTTCTTGGCAGAACCAGTGGGGAAATGCAGAAGAAAAATATTCTCTCTCTCCAGACACTCTCCTCTTTGTGACTGGTGTGAAAGTTGAACCCTGGTTTCCATGCTCTTTAGATGAGCATGCTGATAGTAGACTGTCTTGTGCTGGGCTTTCTCTTCTGTTTGCATTCACAGAGAAGCTTAGAAGAGACTTAGTTTCATTCTAAGATGAAAGAAGACTTTTTTCTTCCCATACAAAAAGGAAATATTTTTCATTGCAGCGCTGAATATAGACATGATGTGAAGAAGGGTGTCAGTGGGATGAGAAGAGCATCTTTCCATCATGTGGCTGAGGATATGAGCGACAAAGGGCAGCGCTAATGGGATGGGGAAGTCCCGCTCTTCTCAAATCTTGCCCGTTCGGTTCTGATTGTGCACTGCCAAACATCACAACACACTGCCAGATTATTATGATGTCAAGGTAAAAATTCATAGTAGAAAGCACAAAACTGTCCAATCCTATGAACAGACCTTTCAAAGTATAAAGGATTTCACCAAGTGAGAAGGAGCTAATGCGATGGAAATAGTAAATTATAGGCCTATAATATCATGCTTGCATTTAACTGAAGTATATCAGAATTGCAAAAGATACCATTTGAAATATACTTTGCAATGCAGAGCATAGATACTATTAATAGCATTAAAAAGAATACAAATGTATTTACCCAAATGCCACAAATCTTACTAGGCATGTATAGAATATGCTGGTTTTGCACAAGGATTGAAATTAATAGGCATGACCTTTTCCTGACTTGCCTTTCATCCTCATAAATTCAGCATGTTTGCAAAACAGGCTCAGTGGGATTTGTTTGGGTTTTTTTTTTACATCAAACACAACAAAACTTACAATCTTTTTTTATTCCTAGTAGTCTCTTAAATAACAAATATTGTAACAAGCTGTATCCTCTCTGAGTCGCGGCAGTATTAGAAGGTTAGCATCTACATTTATTTGCAAGCAAGCATCCATCCTTGGATTAGCTTTTCCAGCAGATAGTCTGGAATTTATTCATAAGCAATAGTGATGCTTAGAGCCAAAACAGGGAAAGCTTAGTCAGAATGAATAGATGGTATTAATTACACTGCATTCAGCATGCACGCAGCAAGGGCTCCCCATTAAGTGGTTGATTTTCAGCTTCCAGTATCCCTTGGTCAAACATATGCACAGGTATGATGATGAGAAATCCTGCATCCCGCCAGGCACTCATTAAATTCAAGATTTTCTATTCAATAGAGACCAATGATAATATTTCACAGAGAGATGCAACAGCTCCACTAAGGAAAATTATGTGTTCTTTGGGGGAGTATTTTCCTACCCCCTGGCAACCAGCTACTAACTAATGTTCTTAATCTCGGTGATTTGCATCTTCTGTATTCTTTTCATATTTGAAGTTCAGGTTACCCACTGTACATCTAGTCCTTTCGGGAAGAGTGGTAATGTCTGTGCCTGCGTGTTGTGAGTATTACAGTTTGAGCAATATGGATTGTGGAGCATATATTCCATTCTGAGTGGTTTTAAGGTAAGCCTTTCCCAGTCACTAAACACCGCTTGTCTCATAGTACATAAAGGGGCAAATAGACTGAGCTTCCCTCAATTTCTGAATTTATTGTATAATTCTTCAAGTGTCCCGGAAGTTTCCTAAGCATTTGGTGTCCTTAGAAAAGAAATAACCAATGCTGCTTCTTCCACCTACGTCAGCAGAAGTACCTCTGAAACCATGTTTTTCTGGTTTCCTTTTTCTAGGCACTGTTTTTCCGGCAAGAGACAATGGGGGTCCAGAATAAAACTGATGTCCTCCATACAAATGATATTAAAACACCAAGCTGCAGATTTCATTAGAGCGTGGGATGTGGTAGGCTGAGTAAAGGCATTGTGAAAAATACTTCCAACAGGATACCAGCAGCTTGGAGCTGTTGTGACGCTGCTCTGTTCCGCCGTCTGCTCTCACCCTGGGTAGCGCCCATCCTGAGACCCTGCTAGAAGGTGTGGATGAGAGTGGCATCACTGGACCCTTGAGGGAGTAGTTGAGGAATAACCCAGTTTTAAAAGCCACCAGGAGATCCTTGCTTCAGGGTTAACTTCATTTTCTGATAAAGAAGTTGTGACCTTTTCAAATATTCTGAATTACAGCTTGGGTCTCACGGGTCTCCACTATTTGCAGTGGCATAAACCACTACCTGAGGATTCTGCGGTACCACAGTATTAGCAGATTTCAGAGGTGTAACTGTGAAATACTTCAGAGGAACAAACTTCCTTAAAAGCATTTTGTTGTACAAAACCAAGCCTTATATATTGAAGAATGTGCAAGGCATGCAGCTTCATCAGAGGACAGGTTTCCTTTTCAAGTACAGCTTTGGCAGACTGTAGCTAAAGCGTACACCAAATACATAATGGGTACAATAAATTGTACCCCTAAGGAGACTGAATTAATGTTGGAGCTTTGAACACAGAAATGGTTGTGCAAAGCCCCCACTGACTTCAGCAGTAAATGAATCAAAACTCTGACAAGGCGTCAGCGGCCAGAGGATCATTGTCCCGACTTGTTATCCATAATGAGTTTATGAAAGACTAAAAGAAAAGTTAAAATGTTTGCCAGTCCAAGTGTGAACTTTTAACTTGGTAAAAATTTCCCAAATGGATTTTTATTAATTGCCTGATTTTCAAGTCAGAGCGCTGTACCGCTTTTTTTATTAATTACTGTGAGCGGTAGCCTTTAGTTGCCTAACTACCTTGTTTTGAATAGTTCTTGCAACTGCTTTGTCCCATGAGACTTCAGTGAGGAGGCAGAGAGGCCATGACAATGGGTTAATAAAAGGTCGCCTGAACCTTTCAGCACTTCTTGAAAGCCTGACAAAGCTTTTGGCCCATGGAGAGCTTGCTGTTGAGATGGTGATGCTAAATTGCAATAAAAGACAGCAAAAATACCAGGTTTCTGAGGTTTTTAAAGCAGATCCAAAGGTAATGATGAATTACCTAATGATGAATGGGTGTCAGTCCTACGTGCTGAGGTTTTTATTTCCCCCTAGATTACTTATTTCCTAAACCTGTGGCATTACTACAAAATTGCATCTTATGTTAGAATAACATTATGAAGGTGGCAAGACTAATTTTGCGACAGTTAGGAAATGCCAGCACAAAAATGCTGATACAGTCTCCCTTTGCAGAAGGGAGACTTTTTCTCCCTTTTCTCCCTCTTGCAGAAAAACGCCATAATTAATTATATGCCTGCGTGCTACTTTCTTCACAAGGCGTTTGCCTTTTTCGGTATCTGGATTGAAACGATCTTCAAGCCTATGTAGTGTATAAGCTTTTCAGCAAAGAAATCTGTTTCCCATTGGAACTGTTGTTAACGCTTGCACTGACGTTTTCTCAAGTGCAACATGGAGCAAGAAGTGGGTGGTAGAAGGAAAAAGAAGTTTCAGGTTTGCCCAGTTCAGCTGCACTGGTGCGTCTGGACGCGCCTGTGCTCCTGTCGCAGGCTCCCTACGCGTCGGCAGCTCATCACTAATTGTGTTCTTCGGTTTCTCAATTCCCAACCCGATTTTCTGGACCCTGGCTTGAAGAAGTGCTGCTATTTCACTCTCCTTACAGAAATCAAAGTGATCACTGAATTAAGGACAATACCATGCCTCGAGATCCTTTGTACAAACAACCTAACTTCAACCCACTGGGGTTTGCTATATGGACGCTGTTCTGCCAACATAGCTTGTATGTGTATTACATACTCTGAAATTTGATACACGAGCATTAAAAATATTATTATTATTCTTTTCAAGGTTTTCTCAGGGGAAAAAATGCTTTTTCGTTTTTCTTTTTTTTTTAAAAAAAAAGGTATACATTGATGGTTTGCAGCTTCTGTTTTCCCATATAAGCTTTTCTGGATAGAGCTAGATTTTCACTTGCAAAAGAGCTGCAGGATGTTAAGAATTCAGTGTCCCTCAGTTGTTTGCTACAGCCTTTCCTGATGAAAAGCAGCACCAGATGGGTAAGCATCCCCGAATTGTTGGAACATAAAGGAATATAGATTTGCTCAAACTCCCTGCTGCAAATGTCTGGCTTAACCTCTTACTTAAAGCATTTTTCACCTGGAAGTTTTAACCCAAGTAGAAGAATTGCCAACCCAGCTCATACAAAACTCTGCTCTGAGGCCAGGTAACACATGCTGCTTGAGCTCTAGCCGAGAGCGGTTACGCGCCAAACAGCCGGTCCCCGAGATGCAAGTGATTCTTGATCTCCATAAATTTGTACCTGGAACAAATCAGGGATCCACAGGAGATTTTTCTTCAGTACATCCTGAAAGAAGAACCTAATCTTTAATTCCAAACTTGCATGCGCGATTTCAGGTCCACAAATTGCACGTGCATTTCTCCTCTCCGGCCGCTTTCCGAAACCGGAGCTCTTGCACTAGCTGCGCGTAATCCACTGCACTTAATGAAAAGAGAGTTAGCCAGTTTCTTGAAATTGCTCTTGGAAATGCACCACCACAGTGAACAACAATTGCTTTATCACAGAAAACACCAAATTCCAATCGCACAGAATGTTCTGATTTCTACTTGATTTGTTTTCCTTTGAAAGAGGTTTTAGAATAAACGCTTCTATCAGTGAGCGAAAACTCTGATCATAAACCTATTCAGCAGAAATGGAGAACAAAGACTGCAAGAACAATTTATTCTAAAGAGATCATGCCTAAGGATTCAGTGGGTTTCTAGTTCCTTTCCTGTTAGCAATAAAAGCCCCATAACACAGTTGACAACCTTCATGAACCGATCTAAGCACAGTCCTTCAGTCATGCATTCCTCACGCCTTACGTACTGTGAGAGGCTGGGACTGAACAAAAAATGCAAAACATTTAAATCGGCGCGGATATCCCTGCATATGCTGATCAATACGTGACATCTGATGAGTATCTGCTACGTAAATGAAGAGTAAATCAAGTATCGGTTTTTAGTTAATGGGGTTAGACTGCTTCTCAGTTATTTCAAGAAAAATGAATAGAGCAGCTGCAAGGTAGTTCTCGCTCTGGAAATTGTGTAGTGGAATGGGTTTATTTTTACATGAGGCAGCTCTCGGATTGAGGCATAGGAAAGAAAGTTTCTACAATACCATATGCCCTTCTTTCTTTTTCTTTCCTTTTCTTGGCTGTACGCAGTGCCAGCTACCTTTTCCATATTTAAGTGTTACTTCTGAATCGTGTGTTTAAGTGTTTATCAGGTTGGGAAAATTTAAACAAGTTTTGCAGTACGTTATCAGAGCACTTCTCCAGCATTGCCTAGAGGAGATATTAAAAACAAAGAGTCAAACTCAGTTCCAATTTACTTCTAAAGGAGATGTGTGAGTTTTATTGGTCTGTAGTTGTAATACAGTGGAGTGTTTTCTAGGAATCAGTTATATTTTGTTGTTTGTATTGCTTAATTATTTTTTTTAATATAGGGAAAAATCTGCTTACTCTTACATCGACATAGAGATCATTTCTTCCAAGTTAACACTTAAATCTGTAGTAGGAGAATCAACAGATGCATACTAATTATAACGAGGTTTGCACAAGATTGGGGTTCTCTTACTGTTACTCATTTAATATTCAGTTTATATTATTATTATTCATTTTACCAGGCTTTGGTTTATCGTGTTTTTAAGGTTTTATTTCTCCTTCTGTCACAATATGTGCAATATATGTTCCAACATACTGTTTAATAATTGTTTTGGATAATTTGCACTGGTGGTGAAACAGCTCATCTCAGCAATTCTAGGTGAATTCATAGCAGTCTAATGCAGTAAGATGGGAAAGAAGAGAAAGGCTACAGCATGAGCTGGCATTCTTCATACATGAAATCTACTGCGTTGTTGCTGGAAACTCCAGCACTGCTTTGGTTTTATATTTAAAGCTGAACTTTCATTTCTCACATTGCAATAAATTATTTCCAAGCATCATGATATGTGTAGGAAGCAGTCAAATCAGATTAGCTTGTCTTCTACGTCCTAATCTCCTTTTTCCAGTACTACACAGTTTATTTATTGGGATCATAGGCAATTGTTGAAAATGATGGTAGAGAAATGACATTTTTGGTAATTTGCAGCAATTCAGATCATCTGAACATCTGAATTTTACAAGCAGAATGGGAAATAATCTCCGAGTAGGATAGATCAGAAAGCAATTACGAGATTTGCTCCGTTACATTTATTGAGGAAGCCAAATGAGATCAGCAGTAGCACTTTAGCTCAGTTAGGTGGTAAGAAGCATGAGAGGTAAATATATTTACCATCAGCTGTGTATGGTGATAAAGCTGACCAATAAAGTCCATGTTTGACTGATATGTACTTTTAGCAAACAAGCTTCCTGGTAGCTCCCGAGATGGATTTCTCTGCTCTGTAGTTTGCTTCATCCTGGTCCATATTGCAGAACAGCAAGGCTGGAAACGCTGGAGTTTATCCCTGCTCGCAGCTGAGTTTCCCCCTCGCATTTCTTCTTTAACTTAATGATCTCTGTCTCTCTTTTCAAGGGGTTTCTAAACGTTAAGGTGTTTCTTCCCACACTCCAGGTACTTAATAAAATGTCACGGTGGCCCGCTCCTCCTTTCCGTGGGCCTGATCCAGTGTGGGCTCTACGTACTTGTGTAGCTTGAGACATGCGAGTATCCCCGTCGAGTTTAATGGAACCACTCAAACGCCTGAATTTATCTACATAAGTGCTATGCTGGCCCCGTGCCAGGAACAGCTATTAATGTACCAGCAAACAGAGGGGAAAAAAAAATGTTGTTGCTGTTTTCTGGAAATCCTGTTGTTTTGTGAAGTGGAGGCCTTCTAGTTTAAGGAGGGTCGTCTCATGTTTCATGCTGTTTCTCTAGGTCAGTAAGTTGCATTTGGATCTCCCTGATGACAAGGCAGCAGCACTGAATGTGCCTCTTCAGTGCCGCAGGAACCATGGTACAAGGACAGGAATGTTTATTTACCATGACCCGGTGTGTATCTGTGCCTCTAGCATTTCTGTTTTGATATGATGAAATTGTGTTAATGGATTTCTGTTAAACAGATGGTTAAAATGCTTACTGATAGTTTGGAAAGAGGGGAAAAAAAAAAAAGAGTTGAAACCTTTTAATGCAACTGCTCATTGATTTTTGAAGTTAAAAGTCCCTGGAGGTGAAATCGAAATTCACATTTCCCCGATAGACCACTCGTATAAACCCAAAGTGAGTTTAAAATCCCCCGATTACCAATGATTCTGTAATACACTTGCACACTCAACTACTATAATAACACATTTTGCACATTGTGTAGAGAAAGTAAGTCGCAGGATAAACTGAAGGGAGAGGGATATCAGGGGATGTGCCCAAGGACACAAACAGGGAGCGGGATGGACCCAAGAGTAGATTCCACCATTCCTTCCTTCTGGTGCCGTGCCAGGCTCACCGGACTCACCTTCAGTTAGGATTTTGCCAAAAAAAATAAGTGGTTTGGTTTTGGTTTGGGTTTTTTGTTTGTTTTTTTTTTGTTTGTTTTTCTTCTGAGGTCTTCAAGTTACCTAGGGAAAATAAGAAAGATGTGTCATAGCTTTGAAGAGCACGAGCTGGCAGAGTCAGAGGGAGCTGGCCAGGGACTCCAGCAGCGCGGTGCAGTTAAGCCCAGCTCAGGGGCTCTTCCTGCGGCAGCTGGAGAATACTTCAAGTTCCCACTTTGCAAAGTGACTGCAGAGAAAAGCCAAACAGAACTTTCAATTTGTACTTGGTATGTTGCAAACTGTTTTACAGACAGTGGTGTTAATCACAGAGCGAACTCTGTAACAGGCGACCACTACCCTATGTCTCCTCAGGAAAAAAAAGGGAGGATTTTTTAATTAATTGCCAACAACACATCGTCACATTCTACAGAATTACAGTTCTAGAATATTGTTCTCAGTGGGACCTGCCATTTCAAAATTAAAAGCTAAACCATTTACTAAAAAGCTGTCATCATGGTTGTTTAGTTGCCTAATTGCTTCTTCTTTAATATGTACTCACACTGTTACAAGCCACTTTTGCCAAACTAAATTAGAAAGCATATATTACAAAGAGCTGGTGATTCCAAGAGCACCGTTCTAATTACTCTCGCTCATTTTTCCAGTAACATACACTGTAATTGTTATGGGCTTAGGTTTCCTGCAGAGAAGCCTAGAGGCAAACCTTGTGCTCTTATAGTTGAGCATAACCTTCCCTCTGCCCAGTCTCATTATTATGCAAAAAGGTGCTGAGAATAACAAAACTTGTATTTTGTTTCCCTGAAACGTCATCTATCAGGCTGTGTCCTTGGAGACCCAGGAATAATTGCAAACCCACTAACAAATAAAAGGAACAGATATGTCACATTCCGTCTTTACCAACTTAATTTGGAAAGACTAGAGGGTGCAAGTGTGTAAGTACCTATACACGTTGAGGGAGTAAAGTTCATTGGCTGACTGTCACAGAGGTAACTGAATTTAATTTTATTTTCATTCTTGAAGCTCATGTCGGGCGTATCTGGACATTTGGGTAAATGCCCTTCCTTGTTATGAAATAACTACAAATAAATAAATAAATGTAAAACCGGTCTAAAGGCAGTGCTTTAGTTCCACCGCAGGCCACAGAACAAGATGAAGGTCTAACTTAAATACTACCTAATTTTTAGCTGGGATTTTCATAACGGTGTAATTTTTTCTTAACTGTTTGCGCACCAGTGCTGCATCCTTTCACAGTTCGGCACTTGCGTCAGTCATAAGACCCCCGCAGTAGGTACTGTGCCCTTATTTATTCGTACTGTGCATCTACGATCTGAAGCTGAGGATCCTCAGCATGAATTTCTCCTTCTTTCATTGAAACCATCCTTAATTTTATTTTCCGTACCCTGTTTCTCCTGGAACACCTCCTCTTTACAGAAGGCAGCATTATACATAGGAGAGAAATTCATTGTCTAGTCAAGAGCTTTTAGATCATAATTTTGTAAGACAGATAATTGCAGTTATGGCAGAGAGCAGTCTTTTTTTAATGCGTATTTTTGTTGTCATAGGAATCTTAGACTATCCTTGAATTTGCAGGGAAAAAAATTTTACTTGGTGGCAATATAGTTTAATGTAATTTATTACATGTGTATGAATTTTCCATCTACTAATTTAATTTTATCATCTAATTGCATAAAGTCCTTCACTTGGTCAATCACATTCAGTCCTTTTCAGACATTATGAATAGCATACAATTAAGAGACACGGATCATAACCGTTTCCAGTACTGTTCAAAGAGAGGCAGAGTGGCCATTCCCTGCACCCAGCTCCAAGGTGCATTGACACCATGGGAGATCCATGGGAGCACCAATAACAAACACTGTTGGTTTGGGATTTGGGGCTTTTTGTCCTTTTTTCCACTAGAATTTATCCATCACATTGGTTACATTCTTTGTTGCACGTGTGGCTCATAAAAACTCTTGATATTCTCTACTGCACAAATTGCTGATTACAAATTAGCAAAAATGGGCTTCAGCGTAAAAGTAGTTGGAAGACCCAGGTTCATGGAGGCCAGTGGAAATGTTCGGTATTTAATTCAGGGAGCTTTCTAACAGGTTGCAGGGTTGGAAGCTTGTTGCTTTGGTTTATGGCACGCATACGTGTGAAGGAGAGGCTGGAGGAGAAGCAACGCTCAAGCAAAGATGCACTTGCTCAACACACCTTTACGTCCACGTGATGGAGCTGAATCACCTTTCTTTCATGTTTCTGAAGCATGACCAGCTTCAGACACGTTTGTTTGACAGTGAACATAAGGAGCGTGTAACAGCGCAGCCTCCGATTCCACAGATTGCTGGATTCGAGGAGTTTGCTTTGAAAACGCATCATAACTCATGTATGAAAAATAAAGTTGGGTATTGCCGACGTTTGTGCCAGACAGCTGCCCGTGTTCTGGCATTTGAGTTCAAGGGAAGACATCAGTGACGTGTGTTAGTTACTACCAACGTTGCCCTCTGCTACAAAATAAGAGTGAATGGAGACGGGGAAGTGGAAATATATATTGCCTGAGTGGGGAACGTGTTGCCTGCCACGTCTCATAGCGCACTCACCATATTTTTAATCACCATAAGCACAGCTACCCCTGTCATCTCCCTACCCATGCACGGCAGCACTAAGTGTGTCATTGTAAACTCGTCTTTGGTGTCTGTTTATCTACAACTCTCTCCTTCTAGTTCGCTGCATCTCTCTTGCCTCCCCATTTCAGCAGTTCCATGGTTCACTGTCTGTGTAGCGCTACGGGCAAAGGGATCCCTTAAACCTTCACGGTCCTGGCTACATCTAGGGTATTTTTGACAACTTTCCTGGTGATCTCTTTCACTTCACTGTACTCATAAGCTTTCATTGAGTTCCGTGACATTTAAATTATGATTTATTTTTCATTAACTCTTACATGACATATTTTAAGGAGATTTTCTATCTATAAAAGCTTTAAAAAAAACTTTTAAAAATTAAAAAAGTGAAATAATCAGGCACTTTGTGGCAAAACACGTCACCTCAGCAGAGTGGCCTGATGCCACTTAAGTGATCCTTAAGCTTCTGCACCAAGTAATCAATGCATTTCTTTCCCCACACTCATGGATGCTCTTCAGTATTCATTGATATCTTTGCAAACGTTTCTATAGCTTTTCCAGTGCACAGAAAGCAAACAGTGGAGAAATACGTAATTTTTAAGAGTCGATTAAAAAATGGAAAATTTTGATAGAAAATTTAAAGTATTTCTAAAATAATTTTCACGTCCTGTGTTTTAAAGATGTAACAGATTCCTTAATTCATTCTTTTCCTGCATCTTTTTCAGCCTTTCCTTTTCAATTTACTCAGAGGGTGTTGAGGGGCTAGAGGACAGCTGTTTCCCTTCCTTTTTCATCCTACTTATGTTTTCCTTCTGTTGTCTTGTAGCTGAAAGTGAAAGGGAAGATCAGACAAATGTGGAAAATGGAAAAGCTGGATCTTTACATGTTCAGATGGTGTGATTTTTTAAAAAAAAATACAGAAAACAAATACAAATTGCATATTTTGTGGACGTTATAGCCATTATTGGAAATGAAATATATATAAATTTACAGATACGTGTATATCTATCTGCTTTTAATCACTAGGCATTTTTGGTGGCTTCCTGAGAATTTCTGTTCAACAGCTGACAGCTCAGCTAATTATGATAGATCAACACGTCAAATTACATGCAGACTGTAATTCAGAGGGGTGCTAAAATTCTGAAGATTATTGCAGATGAGGAATCCAAATACATCTGTGCGTGGACTTTTCTTGCCAATAATTCAAGGAGTTGAACGGGGAAAGATGCACTTCTCCATCTCTGCTTTGTGTTCAGTGAGGCTAAGGAAAAGTTCCTGAGGCAGCAGACTAGGAGGGAAGAGGACATAGCTCTACCACTTTGGCGTCGCTACATTTTGCAGCTCTTAGATCAAATTTTGCATATTCAGGTAAAACAGCTAGATTCGATCAGGCAGCTTCATGGTGATAACTAACTGTTAACTGGCACGTGCCTGTCCGTGTGCACGCAGACAGCAAGGGTTTGTCATGGCCCTTTTGCTCAAAAGAGGCAGCAGTGATGCAGGTCAATACAAATGTGTTTCGGCCATTCCATTATCCCAGTATCTCAAATATCGGGCATGTTATATATTACAGAAATACTTGAAATGTGGTTTAGAGGTTAATTGTAATGAAACAACTTGTAAAGAAGTGATTAAAAATAGAAGTGATTAATAATAATTGTAATCTTTCCTGCAAAGCCTAGCACCTTTGTTAGTGTGTCTAGCTCTACAAGTTCTATTAAAAAAACCTGAAGAACATGAAAAAATACAACTCATTTACACTGAGGAATGTGAAGCTGTTCAAATCCACCTCTCAAGCCCACCCACGTGCATGCAAAGATGCTGGTTTCTACTGGATCTTGTGTTATCCCTCCTTAACGGGAACAAAACTTACAATGGTTTTAATAATAGCAAAAACCCGTGTGTCCCTGGGGCTCACCCACAGTATACGATGCCTCTTGCCCAGCCATTACCGAGGGGTCTCAAGATAAACCCAGGGAGAACAGTGTTAGGGGGAGCAGAGCTCGTGAGGCAGAACTAGAGGCGCTGAGGCATCTGGTGGCTGAGTCTACAAAATATAACAGGAAGAAGTGGGGTGACTGCACTGGCGAGTTGTAGGGGTGCGTAGGGTGACTCCCCCGGTGCCAGGCACTCTGCTACTCACAGACCGACCTGATTTCTTCGTTGCAGTTTGGATGCTGAGCCATTTGGACTGTGAGTGCGATGATGGATTCTCAGAGTACAGATGAAGTGATCAAAGGTGCCTTGATAAATTGATGTGTTCATTTATCATAGGCTTCTCCAATTTATCACACGGGTAAACAACAAAACACCAAGATTTTATTATGAATTATCTCTGGTAAATAAACTTTTGGGGATGCTCTGTTATTTGAAAACATCTAGATCAAACGTGAATAAGCAAAACATCAGGTTCTGGTGCATGAACTCTCCTTCCCTGGGCAATCTCTGCTCCCTGATAGACACCAAGACCTCACGGATCTGCTTTCCCTTTGTCACTAAACACGAAGGGCAAGGCAAGCTCGTTCAGCTACAGCAGCCTTCATCGCAAACACAGCTTGAAGTGCAATGGCCGGGTAGTGGATTGGTAGGTTGTTATGGTTTCAGCTGGGATAGAGTTAATTTTCTTTGCTGTAGCTGGTGCAGCGCTGTGTTCTGGACTCAGTATGAGAATAATACTGATAACACACTGATGTTTTGGCTATTGCTGGGTAGTGCTGAACTAGTCAAGGACTTTTCCAGCCTCCCATGCCCTGCCGGG
>VZTV01086163.1:0-23303 GCA_013400875.1 Anhinga rufa | reverse complement strand
GGCTGGGGCTAAACCACGACATAGGTGTGCACTAATATGAACCTCGGGGCTTTTTACCACAGGATCGTTCCGGGGCTGCTGAGGGGGCAAATATGTACTTCACGCAGGTAAAAAAAAAAATCATTTAAGGCTACTTCAGACCAGACTTGTAATAGCGAGAAGTTTTGTTGCTGGAGCTAATGGTATTGAGTGGTACCTCACCTTATCCATACCCTTGACACGGCTTATGCGAATCGTGGTGGAAATGGCCAGCACAATCTGGAAAAAAACCTCTAAGGTGATTTTAAAGTTATTTTATATTGCTGTAGCGGTACAAAATGGCTTGGCTGAAGGCTGAAATCTAGTCCCTTGTATGCTGCTAATTTGGGATCTATAATTCTTATCCCTGTTCCTGGCAGGGAGGATTCCAAGTCCTTCCTTCCAAAATTCATTATTTTTGTTGTTTTGGGCTTAATGGACTAACTCTTTATGCATGTCAATTTTTTAACATCGGTAAGGCAGATCTAATTTTACCTAAGCAGTTGAGGGTCTGACAGATCTGGTGACCTTTTATTACAACATCATTTACAAGTATGATTAAATTATTCACCATGGCTGAACTGATACCCAGGTTAGATATATTTTTCTCATGAGGCACTACAAAATATACTACTTTACCCTTCACTGCTCACTCTCTGTCCAGTATTTTTGAAAGAAGATTTCACATTTCAGTGCTCACTTCAGCTAAGGTGACCCTGGTCTGGGTAATTTATTCCAAGCTAGTTTAGAACGCTAATTCCTCTCCAAAATGCAGATGCTTTAGCTCCATGCTGGGGATTCAGGGTGTGATCCTACAATCCCTTTGCTCTTGACTTCCTGCTGAGTTTGTTTTAGCTGTGTGAAAGAAACGTGTGAGGTTGCTAATATAAGAATCCGGACAGAGTGCGAGCAGGCAAAGGAGGTGGGCTGCAGCGTTGCAAGACGCGGACTCAGAATGTATTTTAGGAGTTGTTATCACTCTTGAACTTATACAACTGTGTTTGAAATACAGTCACAGTGTCGCTCTGATTGTAGAACTGAGTCTTAGTATTTCTGTAGTCTCTGATTTAAAAAAAAAAAAGACATTCCTTTGTTTTAGAGCAGAAGCAACAGTAATCTCTGTTCCTTGATTTTACCTGTACTCTTGTATTGTTTCCACCCTGCTTCCATCTGGCATGGCTCAGACGTCAGCTGTCCCAGGGTCAGTGAGCAGAGCAGGAGATATGCTATTATAATTTGGGTCAGTTTTCCTACATGACGCTAGAACATGCCCAAAAAACACATTTGAGATGTAGATCTAGTAGCTTAGATCCGAAACTGAACCTGCTAATTTTGTTAATGCCGTTTTGTATAACACCGCCGAGAGATAAGAGCCCTCACAGCTTTAACAGCCCCCAGTGCGTGTTTTCCTGTAGATCCTCCCTTTGTCCCTAACTTAGCGAGCCTTTATTTGAGATGTTTATTTTTGTTCATGTGTACTCTCAAAATAGAGTTGTCTCACACACTGGCACCTTCTGCACACACTGTGTTTCTAAATGCCTCTATGCAAACCACACAGTCGCAACTTGCAGCTCCAGAGGTATCCAATCTAAACATTTTATTTTCTGCTGTGTTATTTTCCCCCTATATTCTGGCATGAACAAACTACTCTGTGTTCTGTTTACATGCATTAATTTAAGAAATAAAAAGGATGAAACAGGAGAGAGTATAGACCTTTTATTTTGTGCTGATTATTGGTTGTGGATGCAAAAAGACTTCAAATTTTACAAGCATCTGAGTGAAATTGCTGAGCACTGTAAAGGAACTAATTTGGGCTTTTCATTGCTCGTGAAAAAAAACCTCCTAGTGCTCCAGTACTCATTTAATAACAAAAAGGAAGCTAAGTATTATTTGCAGTATCCTGTGAATATTATTTGAAGCATCATATTAGAAAACTGGTTCAGGATCCTTATACAAGTATGTCGTGGCTCATGCAAAGACCTAACGCAAAGTAGACCCCACTTGCAGAGCCTGTGATTTGGACAGCCCAGGGTGCCGGGCTGCAAAGAGTAACGCGTGCATGGTTTTACACAGAGTACGGAGGAGACTGAGGCAGCCAGCTAAGCTTCTTAAACATAAGATGCTCTCTTTTCACGTTTTCTTTGGTTTGCATTGGAAATAACACGATAGTGTCCCTTGTTCTGCTGCTGGACATCAGATCTTGACAACGTTCCCAGGGATTTCCTTTCAACCTTCTGGCTCCTTGCTAATTTCTAAGAGGGTATAATTTTATTCTGACTTCTAATAGCATTTTGTGTGTCAAAATATATAATACGCAGGCATTCTGGCTCTCATGAGCTCAACTGTTGTTTATTTCTTTCATCTTCCTCAAAGATAACTGATATTTTGTTATTATTTTTGGCATTTCTTATCCTAGGCCCTATTTCTTCCCAAACCAATTTTTACAGCACATATTTTAGACAAGCTGTGAAATCATGGAAAATCAAGGATATTGCTTAAAGTAAAATCCTTCATGTTTTGATTGTTGTTGTCACGAATGCGTAGATGAAAGATGGAAGCTTCATCGCCAGAAAATATTTCTTTCGGGTGCCATCTAACAGTTTGCAGCGACCTAGCAGAGATTATTGGGAAACAATTACTTTCAAACATGTCACTCAATGCGAGTAAAATTATTATAGCCGATTCTGTGCTAACAGTTCCAGGCTTACAAATAATGGTTAATTCCTAAAGAACGTAAGAAAATAAGAGTGTTACTAAAATCTACAAGATGCCATAGAACCTCTGGCTTCCAACATCCATGCTAATGCTATGGTTAAGAACAAGTCTGCTGTGTTTCTATTCATTATCAGTATTTTAAGAATTTAAAACTACCAATTACCATCCAAAGAAATTGTGCAAGGGGTTTTTTGTTTGTTTGTTTTATATTAGCTTTAAAGACTTAACTGAGACATTTCCAATATTTTTCTTCCCTCTTCCACCTTCTAATTAAAGAGATTCATGAGATTCATGAGATTTGGACTGATTTAGTATAAAATCTGGCTGCTGTGCATTAGAACAGAGAGCGTTTGGTATTGACCTGGTTTATTTAGAAACCAATAATCTGAAGATAATTCTGCCACTGTAAAACAAGCATAAAAACAGGTTGAGAAAAGCAGACTCTACAGGTCTCCGAGATGCATTCAGGAAAGAAAAGAAATGGTTTAACAAAGACATCTGAAATCTCTGCAGAGAATTCAAAGCAACTTCTAGTTTGGAGATAAACGTCAGTTCTATCTACAGGCCAGCAAGATCAGTTTTCGTGTCTTTAGTAAAAAATGTCTGGCTGAGCAACCAACAGATCTCTACTCCAAATAGTTTCTGAGGCTGGCCTTTTCTTGGCATGAATCATCTGAAATAAGAAGAGGTTGAAATTTTAAAAGCAAACAGGGGGTCAAGGGGTTTGTTTGCTAGGCAATCATGCAAAAAAAATGCAACTTGGTGGTCTTCTAAGGTGGTCTTCATTTATATGATGCTCTTTCTAAAGCAAGGTGTTTATTGGCTTGGTCTCTTTAATTAGAGGAGATTGACCTAAATCCTTGCAAGACCTGGCTCGGTTCTTCAGCTCAACAAGAGTTTTTCTTTGCCTAATCCATAGCCAAAATGTAACATGAGGGTTTTCTTTTTTTTTACATTTCAGGAGGCTTTAATTTATATCTCAATCCACCATTTCTGGAACCTGGGCTACTGGGTGCGCAGATACGAGAATATGCAGTTGATCAACTCTACATCTGACTGGTGTTAAAGGATTCAGTGGTATCAGACTTCTTCATACCTCTATTTTTTGATTTAGTTGTACCAATTAATTTTTATTACATTTGCCTCCTGTAGAAGACTCTCCTTTTCACCCTACAGGAAAAACTACTTTCTGAATAACAAGGGCCTGTTTCTGCTCTCCCTGAAATCAATTGGCGTAATGTGCTGACCTTCCAAACTCTAAGAAGCAGTGTAATAAATCTGAAATCAAGACTCCCTATAGGAAGAAGCCCTTTCTGATTTATATTCCAGCTTGTGCTGGTAAATCTGGAATGCCTAGTGACAATATATTTCACGTGCTCAATTCTGTGCAGACACATAGCAGCAGATAAAATTGGCTTGGTTTCATGTAATAGAAAGTGATGGCATGAAAAGATAAGACCATTTCTTGGATAAATTGGGATTGGAGTAGAGGAAACGTAGGAATTTCTGACTCACCTACTAGGAACACACATTCATATCTTATATCCAAAACAACATCTCGACACAAGAGCGTTCCCAAGTATTGAAGGAACAATTTCTAGTCTTATGCCAGATGAATATTTTTTGGCAGCGTCTCTTCATGGCTCAATTGAAAGCACACAAGGACCAGAGATGTGGAGGTCCCCAATTTGGCAACTGTCCTTCCTTCACAGAAAGGAGACAGGAGTCTGAGAACAGCCGTGCTGGGTCCGAGCCTCCGGGGACAGCTTAGTCCACCATGGCAGCCACCAGTGACAGAGGGCAGAAACTGGCCTTTAACTATTACTTGCATTAAAAGTGTATTTTTGTTAACTGCATGTAATATTGCACAGCACCCACAAATGCGTGGAGGTCTGGACCGTTCCTTTTATCACTGTCCTAAAAAGCTGTTCAATATAAGGTTGTTCAGTGCCAACCAGGAGTAGCAAGTATTAAGTGTGATCCCGCCTTGGAGCTGATACCTTCAGGGCTGAGCTGAAATCTTCATTTCCTCTGCATGTTCATGTCACTGACCCTATCCCACTGGAAATAATCCACTCTGCATGGTCTTACTTTGAGTCTAGATCCATGGGCTGCCTAATAATAGCTACAGGCAGAGAAAGTAATTAATTTCAGGGTAACACGCCCCACGAGTAGCAGTTGCATCCACTTGTAACATATTCAATACTGTGCATTCAGGGGCAAAAATCCCTAAAATAATAGCATTAAATTACTTTTACAATAATCATGACTTTTTTTAAAAAAAGGATAAATGTTTTGCATGAGTGGTTTGAATCTCGCTTTGAAGTTTCTTCTCCCAGATTTCCTGCGTCTGAGGCCATGATGATGGAGCTTCTTGGGCCTGTCCAAAGACTTTCACAGAATCACAGAATCACAGAATGGCAGGGGTTGGAAGGGACTCCGGAGCTCCCCCCGTCCAGCCCCTGCGTGAGCAGCACCCCCAGAGCAGGGGCACAGGACCGCGTCCAGGCGGGGTGGGAATGGCTCCAGGGAAGGAGACTCCACAAACAGAGCTTTCAGCAGCCCCCTCTCATCTGTCTCATGGCACTGGAGGGATTCTCAGCTATCTTTACATTATTTTACACGCCCTGCTTCCTTTGACGCTATCTAAGTTTGTGTCAATGAATCTTTTTATTGCCTAGTGTAATCTGCTTCCCTTGGGATCTCACATAAGTTGTGAGTTCAGCCCCTTTTCCTTCTTTAAGAGATTCACCAGCATTTTATTGGTTTCTCTGGAGACCTTGCAGAGAAACCCAGGCACATCAATGTGCTGCTGCTTCTCCCTTGTGGGTGAAGGACTGAGAAACACCCCGCTGACCTCCTGCAGTTCTTGGGGAAGCCAATGGATATTACAGCTGCAGGCTCATCTTTTGGGATCTAGCTCACTGGAGCACATGCAGATGGCCAAATGTGTATTATTTACTGCCTCAACCCCCAAGAAGCTACATCGAGAGCCCACTGCTGGCTGATTAAGCCATCAGTGCAGCCTTTTGGGGGGCTGTCTGTGCTGGAAAGGGCCACACGGGTTTGAGTGAGAGCGTGTGCGGGCAGGTATACATGGGTGGATAAGTAGGAGGTGCATATGGACAGAGAAAGAGAGGGAAATACACACGGCTCCTTGCAGACAACCATGGCAAAAAGTTCACTTTGTGCTCTTTCTGCACATTTCAAGACTAATAATTATAATGAGGTCATAAGCGAAATGTGTAGGTTGAGGTCATTCCTGATTATTCGTTTCTAGGCTTAGCCATGCTTGTCATACTGATTTAAACAATTTTGCCTTTCGGTCCTTGGAGAGCCAACCCCTAGGTCTGCCTCTACTAGCACGCACAGACACGGGGTGCGGGCACTAATCTGGCTCCTGAATACGCTTGAGGATCCTTCGTTATGTTGTATCAGAAGTGAATAACAATGCTACTTCCACACCGGGTTGAGGAAACAGCCTGAGGGCTCAAGAGCCCCAACCACAAGTTAAGACTAATGTAAATCTTATCATAAAAAATGGAATACAAGATAAGTCTAGTCTGGGCTTGGCTTATTTATGACTGCATTCCTTCAAATTTATAAATGATGATCAGCTGAAGTGGGAGCTGACTCCCCTCTCAAACCAGTTCCTCTCTATATTGTGTTACCTACTGTGGACTTTTTAAGCATCACTTTTATCAATGTATAAATTAAATATAATCTTTTTTTTTTTTTCAACTTGTGCTGTCTTAGTCCTGAGAAGAACTTTTGAAATCGTTTGGTTACTTTGAAAATCAAATATGATTTACAGGCAAAGAAAGGAGCAATCATAGTGAGTCCAACTTCTCACATATGAGGAGCAGAAACCAACTGATTTGTTGCTTGTATTGCCAGATTTGAGCTTGTAGCCAGTGATGTCTATTCCCTGCCTCCCTTTACTCTAGCAGTCAGTGTGGCAGTGAATCCCTAGGCAGGCCGATCAATCCAAGCTGCTACATTTTAAGAAGCATCTGCACTGTTGTCTTCCCTCCCGTTGTCTTTATCATTTCATCTGCTCTCATGGCTCTCATCTTGACTCCTTTCCAAGTAGAAAGGGACATATTTTTCCCCGTTACTTCTTCCCAGCTTAGCTCCTTCAGGCCCTTTCTCAGGCTGCATTATCCATTCCTTGTTCCCGTGCACTCTTGAAAGCGTGGTGACCATTTGATCGTTGCTGGATATGGCTTTCTGGGGGAGGGCTGCTCAGTACAGAGCGCAGCGGTGCTACCTACTCTCATTTATATTCTTCAAGCAGTTCACTGTATCTCAGAATCTTGTTTGCTTTCCTCCACTGAGCCTCTACAATGAGCAGACAGCTTTAGGGATTTTTCTGTAATCACTTATAAATCTCTTCCCTGGTCAGTATTCTACAGCACCTTTCCATTGAAGAGACACTTCCAGTTTCTATTATTCCTGTATTGTTGGATTTGAACTCAGTATTTTACAGCGATGATCTGCTACAGATCTTTTGGCATTACAGTTACTGAAAGGGGAAGGATTCATTGTCTCCCTTTTTTTCCCAATGCAACTACTTTCCCAGTCTACTAATAACGAATAAGATGGGGAAAACTTGCCAAAAAAATCAAACTATCACTAAAATGATACTGTTTTTGAGGGGAGGGGGATATTTCTCCTTACGGCCGAAGTTCATTTAATCTGTAAAATCTGCTAACTCTTGTCAGCAATTTTATTCAAGGGTCTTCCAAAGGTATTTTTGTGTCTGTCCTCCTTGGCTCCTCACTAGAAAATTGTCACAAATTTATTCCAGAGGCTGGTATCTCTCTTGGGGAATCTCTCTCTCTTAAACTGAAATACTGTTCCTCTGGTGCCTCCTGCACATGATGCCAACCATAAAAAAAAAAGGCCCCAAAAGGTTTGCCTTGTGCATAAGAGCTAAAATTCCAATCTATAATTCATTTACACTTTCTTTTTAAATTCATTTAGTGTAAGCAAATGAACATACTCCGATTGCAATATGTTTTCTGTATTCTGGCCTGGCAGGAGTGCCATCTGATATGCTCTTAAATCAACGCAGTTCCGATGCCTTTGTTTTATATGAAGAAATTGAAGTAAAATAAAACACCTAGGTATGGAGCAGCAAACTGCCTGGGTCAAGAGCACCTGTAGCAGCAAACCAGCAGTGACAGACAGCTTTGTTGTGATTTTTTAGAAAGTACAGTGCATCAATCACTCTCTTCAGCTGACAGCTGACAGAGCGGATTATGAATTCTTTGCTGGTATCTTCCCACATGAAAGAAGGCCTTTAAAACTGAAAAGGGGAATTGCCGAAGTGATAGTGAGGGTTGCAAACCACGGGGAGCAGAACAGAGCATGACTTGGGGAAGAAAACTCTGTTTGCTCTTCACAAGCAGCTATGGCACGGAGTCTTTGTTGGGGGCACAAATCACCGGGTGAGAAGAGCGGTTCAGGATTCCCCCAGCACAACGAACATCCGACAAGAACAAATATCCTCACGTCCTGATCAAACATCGCCCATGCAAACCGCTCAGCTGTGGAAGAAGTGAGCTTGTTGGTCCCCACTGAAAACGATGTCGTCATTCTAATGGACTTCCAGGCACAGATATTTTAAGTCAAAAAGCAGGTAGCACATTTTTAGCTTTCTGAACTTTATTTTTTTTCAGAAATCCATCTGCAAAACTGCCATTTCAAAAGATATTTTATTGTTTCACATGTCCGGGAATTGGCATTTTTCAGTGGTGAGATTTTTGTACGTGTTTTGGGCAGTTCTGCGTACAATTCATTTGCAGCTCCATTGAAAGATGAGGAATTAACAGAGTGATGCACCCAGCTGAGTACAAAGCAGCATAGAAAGATTACTCTTTTCACGCAGCTGTAATGAAAGATGATCCTTCATTCGCTTTTAACTTCTACACAGAAGAAGTAGAGTAAGTAGAGTCAGAAGTAGAAGAGCAAGTCCAGCTTATTTTCGTGTCTGTATCTTTTGGGGGTGGAGAGCATTTCACTTATTCCCCCGGTATAAGAAGACACAGCTATGGTGACCTGTGTTGAGTTCAAGACCCTTTTAGAGCATCATTTTCTGGGTGATTTAGGTGTGTGAGCTTCTCTTCAAACCTTTCTTCTAACACCGCTGACAAGAAAATGAGTCTGCGGTGTAGCTCATAATGCTGGTTTCCCATTCTCAAGTATTCTCCCAGGTTTTGATTGTTTCTGAATTTTGGTGTTTTTTTTTTCTTTTTGAAGGCTGCCCTATTCACTGCGTTCTGCTAATTGTGCAAAATGAGTTACGGGTAGTAATTTTTTTTGACTATACGATGGCCTTCAGGTTATTTGTTTGATGTTAATCTGCCAAAATATTAGGAGTTACATTGAAAGGACAGAACTTAAAGGAAATTAAACAATTGTAAAGATAAAGCAGCTGCAGGTGTCCACTTTCCACAGTAACTACGGGACCAAGAGAAACTACTGCAGGACGGCACTACTTTCAGGCACTTGCAAAGCCAGGAGGGTTTGTGCTGAGACCACAGAGCCCAGTGCTCCTGCCCACCCTGCTCCGCTCCGGCCAGGGGTCCGAGGACGCACCTTTGGCAACCTGAAGTGCCATTTGATGGCACCTGGCGCTCCTGGCAAGGTGTAGAGCTAAGCAATCCCACTCCCGCAGCCTGTGCTCCTGCTCACAGCAGCTGGTGTCGCAGCTGAGGGGCTGCGCGGCCCTGACATCCCATCACATCACGGCGGGCTGCGCCTGCTCCCGGGTGTTTTAATGCTAATCAGGGGTGTTGTCTATAAAAAGGAAAGTGCAGAAGCAAGGACATTTTTAAATGTGTTACAGTATTTGTCTGATGGACTCCTCTTGATTATAAGTAATCTCATTAAGTGTAGTAATAATGAGGTTGCAAGTAAGCAACCTGTAACCCAGGGAAGGTAATATTTGCAAATTGAGAAGTGCTCACAAAAAAGGGGGAAAAAAAAAAAAGAGAGAAAATCAGGCATATGTTTGCCAAATCACACCTTGCTGCTCCTGAAAATTCAACATTATGGGTTTTAATTTGTATATTCTTCTTTTTCTTTATCAGCATAGGATAAAAGGGAAAATTCTGCAAGAGAATGCCAAGCAAAGGGCATAGCCAGCTGCAGCATTCCTCGTGACACACACAGAAGAAAAGCCCTTTAGATTCTTCCCTTGAATCTTCCCTCTTATGCCATTTTCTCTTTGTTTTGCATGATGATACACTTAAGAATTCTCTTCATTTCTGTAGCTAAGTAAAAGATTAAATTCAATTAAAAAGTATAAGGCACCGTCTGTCACTACTATGGGAAAATGGAATCACAACATTTCCAGAGAAAATTGATCTGAAGTTGCAACAGCAGCTGAAAATACGGATTTGTTCTGTGTTTGTGTTTCCCTTCAAGATTTTCTGAGGTGACAGCCAGACAGAGTAGAGCACTCCGAAACTGTTAAGGAGTGGCAATACTAATATTTATTGTTTTAAAGCAACATCGCTGTTAGTTTGATTGGGCTGTCTGTTTTTAAGACTGGTGTCGTTTGGCTTTTGATTGGCTTGTGAATCACGCCTTTATTACTGCTCTGGGTATTCTTGTGGAAGCCATAAAAATGTTTTGGATGGTTACAAGTCCTGGGTAGTCCCAGACAGCCTCGCAGCACTGGTCGTTGGCATCGTTACCCCAGATGTCAAGATAAGGATTAAGCTTCTGTGCAGAGAATGGGAACTCCTCAGTGCACGAAAAAAGGGATATACTGGTACTTTCATAGGCTTTATTTATATGCATTATAAATCTACTTTCCAGTTGGTAGAGAGAGCAAACCGTGTGTTTGCAGTTTTCTGAGTGGAAGTAATTTTGGCCACGAACAGCTTGGATGTGCTGGCAAAACTAGGCTTTAATAGCATCGTTGAAACACGCTGCAGAAAGACTCATTGCCAAAAGACACTGCAAAATTTGGATCTTTTTTTTTTTTTTTCCAAGTAGAAGAGGATGCCTCATTTTAACTCTTCCCCTTTGTTATTAGTTGACATAAGAGAAGGGAAACAGTTTAGCTAAAAATCCTTCTCGTTGCAGAAAAATTTAATTTTTAGTACAAGGAGGGGGGTTGTTTGTTTGTTTTTTCTATTATGCAAGTTAAGGGAAGTACCATTTCTGGCTCAACCTTGCCTTTGGGTCATCACCCTTGCATGAGTGTGCCTGTGTATGTGAGCGAGTGTTTTCAGACCAACTAACTGCTCTGGTTGCTGGGTAATGTAGCCATAGGAGAAATCTTCTACCAGCATGTGAACACGTAGCGGGAACAAATCTCTTCCGTAACGACTCCTCAGGACCAGGATAGTCAAGCAGCACCAGAGATGGTAGTAGATCAATTGACTCTTGTCACTGCAGCATATTCTCCAACGAATAGTTTGCAATGAGGCTCTAACTTCCAAAGTTCTGGTTTGTAGTGGGATCTCGGCTTCATGAGTAAAATATCCAAAATTTCTTGTGAACAGTGACCTAAATAATGGAAGTAGCTCTACATCCGCACCGCGATGGTTTATGTATGCGTAAGGGAAGGGCAAGTGCAGCTCAGGTCACTAGAAGAGCTAATTTACAGGGAGTCAAGTAGACACTATATGAAAGAGAAGACAAGACTGAATACCTTTATTCTGAAATATTTATGTACCCAACATTTTCAGCTATCAACTGCATGGACAGACTAGTGCAAAGTAACCGTGACAGCACAGAAGCTGAGCAGAAATGAGCATAAATACAGAGTAGGACTTACTTGCAAATACAGTTAGCTGTGTTGAACATGCACAGTGGGAATTAAAGGTGAAAACGGGGCACTGAATTGCCAGTCAACTCCTATGTGTTACTGTAAGCCTCAAGTTTCTAAAGAGCTTCTCCTATTTTCTGGTAAGTTCATTTTGAAGAGTTTTTCTGACTTTTATGAGGCACTTTCTGTTAAGCAGGTCAGCTCTGAAGCCATTTGCCAGGGAACACTTGTCCTGGTTTTGGCTGGAATAGAGTTCATTTTCTGCACAGTAGCTTGTATGGGCAGTTTTGGATTTGTGCTAAAACCAGTGTTGATAATGTGGAGATGCTTTAGCTGTTCCTAAGCAGTGCTCACACCAGTCGAGGACTTTCCAGCTCCCTGCGCTCTGCCGGGTGCCCAAGGAGCTGGAGGGGACACCGTACGGCATCATGCTCAGCGTATGGAGCTGGGGGAGGAAGGGGGAAGGGGGGACACTGGGAGCAATGGCGTTTGTCTGCCCCAGTCACCGTTAGGGTGATGGAGCCCTGCTGTCCTGGGGATGGCTGAGCACCCGCCTGCCCATGGGGAGGGTGAAGGAGGTCCTTGGTTTGCTTTGCTTGTGTGCGCGGCTTTTGCTTCGCCTGTTAAACGGTCTTTATCTCAACCCAGGAGTTTTCTTGCTTTTACCCTTCCGATTCTCTCCCCATCCCACCAGCAGGGAGTCAGCGAGGGGCTCGTGGAGCTGAGCTGCTGGCTGGGGTTAAACCACGACAATGGGCGCTGAAAATTCTGCTTTTATGAACTTGAGCAGATCTGTCTGGACAGATATGTTTTACCATGGATAACAAAATGAAATGAGTTAACTTACACATTCACATCGGGTTAGATTCACTGTATTTGTCAAAACAAAAATCAGAGCATTCTTACTATCATTTATGCCTAGAGACACCACAGAAATTGTAACAGCAAGAACAAAATACTTAGACTATTTTTTTTTCTTCTTCAACACAGTTGCAGAGTCTGAATCTTTATTACTTTTGAACAAAGCCAGTGTTTTATTTTGATTGGTGACTTGTCAGATTCTAATAGCATAATCTATGTAGCAAAAAGTATGAAACTGTTGAAATATTATCTTTTATCTGCTTTCATATTCTAATTCCTATGTGTATTTTTATATTAAGTACAATCCAGTAGGTTTCTAACATAAGTTTATGAGCAAAGCATTTCAGTCATGACTGTTCACTTTGAAAGGGCCTAAGAGACATCTCAAAATCAAAATCTGTCATTTTACTGTAGATTGTCCTTTTTCTTGGCACTGGAGTTCATCAGGTAACCTCTCAGGCTCAAGCACATCCGTGATACAATGCAAAGTGTCAGCCACACTGAGCCTCCTTTCCTACCGCTTTTCAACCGGTCCAGAGACAATCAAGAAAGCTGGAATTACTGCAGTCTGACAGTTGTAAAAGGTCACCAAGTTAAATTAATTCACGTTATTTCCAGTGCATCATAATATATGGGAAAGAAATTAGCAGACCTCTCAAACTCAGCGAGAACGAACCCCTCCAAACCCCGAGATTTGTGAAAAGTGACTACGGGGAGGTCAGCGTTGTCACTGCTGCTCAGAGGAACAGGAGGCTGGATGTTAGCTGGCCGGAGAATACGTTATTTATTGTGACAAACCTTCAGGGTCTTCATAGCCCTGTGAAATTAGCTTACATCTGATCCATTAAAAGCCGAGCTTTTTTGAGAAAGTTTCTTCAGCTGCGAGCTTATCTCTTTTCGTAGCTCGGTGGGGAGGGGAGGCACTTCAAACATCTTCAGGTATCTCCAAACTGTAAAGGATTAGGTGCCTCCGGCTGCTGCGGGTAGCTACCTACTTGTGAACACTTTTATGTCGTTGGTTGATCTGGTCAGATTCACTAGCACGGATTTGAAACTTCTTAAAATGAGATGTTTGTGTAATGGTGGGATTTTAACAGGCTTTAAAAGCCAGAAGCATTTCTAAAACGCTAATTCAGATTCTAAGCAAGGTTCAAACTTTTTGTTCTGATCATTAGTATATCTAGACCAGTAATTAGTTTGGTTTTAAATGTGTGTTAAGGGAAAGGAATGCCAGAAAAAAGAAATTTTCTAATATTGATGAAAAGGCTTGACAAATTCTAGACTTTGATGTATTTGTCGTCTTTCTCACAGATTTAAGGAATGAGATACCACCATGCAAATACTGAAATAACCATGGAAAAGGAGGGTTAATCATCTCTCCATGCAGGGCTGTTCTTGGCTAGCCGCCTCATATGGCAGGCTGGTAGGATGGTGTTTTCATAATAACAAGGTGGGCTACAGACACTGGTCTGGATGTAAACTGCTTGACCTGCCATGCCGAATCCGTGCGGCCAGTCTGACATGCGGTGTCCAATTTCTGCAGTCTCTCCAGACTGGAAAACTGGGAAAATAATCTGTCCTTACGTATTCCAGCCTGAGGCATGCCTCCTCTCGTAGGCGCCACCAGTTGTATATCAAAAGTGTAGCGTAGGGCAGCATAAAATCATATGACAGAAGGTGCTTTCCTTTCAGAGTTTGGGGATCCAAGGTCGTTACGATGCAGTTTGGCAGATTTTTCAATGGGAAGATGATTAAGAAATTCTAATTCCCGTTGAGAAACTTTTCATTTGTATCATGAATTTCACGTTACAAAGTCCAGATTTGTGAAGACAGTGGTGTTCTTGTTATCTGTCTCGAGCGAAAGGAGAATCACTCTCCCACCCTCGGTCTCTGCCAGCCCCTCTGAGCAGGCGTCTCTATCTTAGCCACCTTTTGCAGGACTGATTCCCACTCAAAGCACAGCGGATGAGACAGACGGACCTTCCCGTGGCTCATAAACCCACCCTCGCCTCGGCCCTTCAGGTCTCAGCTCATGACAACAGATCTGTCCGCAATGCTTACCTAACGTGGCCAGAAGGGAGGGAAGCCCCCCCTCACAGCCCAGCGTGCGCACAGCTCTGCGCTGGCTCATCACTAGAAGACCTAGTGGTCTGAAAGCCATTCAACATGGCAACCGCCACCCTGCGTGCCCAAATTAAAGGAAACGTCTCTGCTAAACAGCACTGAGCTGGTCCACCGTGCACTGTTTAACAGCCGATAAATCGCCTTGGTTTCTGGGGAGGGGAGGTGAGGCAGTGGTGGTGCTGGCCGATTCCCCGTGAGCCTGCTTGCTTGTGCCAGGAAAAGACTATACAGCCTGAGCTCAGCCTTAAAAGGCACTGCTGCAGGGATATTAGGTGATCTTTTACACCTTGGTATTTCCCTATCCGAGAGTTTTATGTGGGTCTGTAGAGAGCAACTGAGATTGCACTTACATTTCATTGGCACTCCTTAGTGATTTCTTCCCTGGAGGGATTCACAGCGCAGGGATTAAGGACTTCCTAAATCACCTAATCCAAGCCTTTGCTATTACAGAAATGCACTCATAAACCTTATGGTTTAACTATAACTTGCGGATTTCTGCCTGGCTTTGTATCTGACGTGCTCCCAGTGTTCAACCAGGGATCACTATCCAGATAGTGTTGAAGGTTCCCAACTCTCCACCCAGGTTTATGCCCAGTCAATGTGTATACATTCGTCTTTTGCTTTATTTGGTCCCATTTTCTTTGGCTTAATAGCACTTCTCCCTCCCATATGTTTGCTCCATGAAAAAAAATATAGAGAGCATTTTTACAGCCTCTCAGCCTTCTCGTTGCTTGGCTGAACGTACTGAGCCCCTTTTAGCCTCCTCCTGTGAGACATGCTCCATCCACGTGATCACTGTCACGGCCCAGTTCTGCACCTGCCCACACATGAATTCACCTCTCCAGTAACCAGCCCTATGCCTGTCCAGATGAGGTTCCGTCAGTGCGTGCTACTAGACTCGCTGCTACCTCTATTGCTCCTTTCAGGTATCTGGGATGGAGATTAATGGGCTTTCTCACCTGAAGTGTATGAAACACTTCAGGGTTTGGGCCACCTGGGACGTGGTAACGAATTGCAGTACGTTCGTCCCCATTGTCTGTTCTGCTATTGTCCCTACACTGAAATCTAAGTCAGCACTATTTTGGGGGTAATATCTAATCTTTGCTCTTGACCCCATTCTCATTGCATAGCAGGCCACTTTCAGTCTTGTTCTTCTTTCATTTATATTGTTAAAAAGCCTTTTACTCCATAATATCCTTTGGCAAAGCCTAACTTAGCTTGACTTCTGAGCACTTTTCTACTTACTTACAATACGCTTTTTTCAACCCATTAGGTTGGAACTCTTGCCCTGTATTCCCCCAGGTTGGGCTATAGATTCCAGGTTGACTTTACACCTTTGGTTTAAAGCAGTTAATCCTCTACTGCATTTACATTCCTGAGATTGTCATTCAAACTTGATTACACTAACCGGTTTCCTCTCTTCTGACTGAGCTCTTTGAGATTAAAACGTCTTACATCTTCACTTGTTTTTCTCTGTCTGTTTAAATGACACTGGTGTTCTCACCAGTCTTATTTCCTATTACCATCTCTTTAACAGCAATCAAAAGCCACCATACAATATATACGTGACAGTTGCTGATGACTCTAAACACCAATGCAGTTTCTGGCCACGTTTTTTTTTTTTTCTGTCAAAATAATTCTCTCAATCACTATGCATATCCAACTTTAATTTAGGAGACTCCTCTGTATTCCTAATCCTGACAAAACAGAGTATTCCCCACCATCCTACCCTAGTTTTTCCTATGGTTTCCCCCACCCACCTAAAATTATAGGTTTTGTGATACTTTTATCAGAATTTATGCACGATTGATAGTCCACCACTGGTTTTCTCTCTCACTGGAGTGAACCTGGGAATTCTTCTGCTTTCTAGGGAAGTGGAGCACGCCAGAGAGAGGAGATGGAAGTGTTATCATCTATTCCACAATTTCTACATTCAGATCTACGAGAAATCTAGCGGATGGCAGATTATACGTACTAGATCTACTGGAGCCTGTCCCTTCCACCAGAGCAACGTGGGGCAAACGTGTGGCTCTGAGATTCCGTGGTCATTCTTGATGAAGGTCACTCTACCTTTTGAGGCAAAAGAACAAAAATAAAATGTCCCTGAATTCACAGTTCCACTTAAGGGAACAAACTCACACCACGCCTTTTCACACTTATCATAATTCTGGTTTTATCCGATGTGCATTAATTTCTTAAAGTAAATATCCAAAGGTCACAAAGCATTCTGGCTGGTGCTTGTGCATGTGTTTATAGATGCTTTCTTTTCAAATTAAGCTGACATCTTGATGGGTAGCAGATGTCTGGTATCATAACGGTACATATGGGATCATTCATGTGCCAGGCCAAATCATCAGATCTTCTAGGGGATATAGGAAAGAGAAAAGGAACAGCGCAGGGAGGGGAAATACCCTCACTAATTTCCTACCTTTGTTAAGGCTAGCTGATGTGCAGTATTTCAACCAGAGATTCAGCCAGAGGAGTTCTGCAATCCAGAGGAAAAATCCATTGTTCAAGTTCACTAACTTCTGTTAATACTTTATCCTGCCAGTTTTTTGGCAGACAGTCACGAGGACTAAAAAGTCTAAAAACATGGAAGTGTAAAACCCAGTAAGAGGTAGGCTCCAAACCGGGCTACACGGGGAGCCAAAGACATGACCCTTAAATCAGATATTCATATATTACTGCAGGGTATTCTGTTGGAAACCTTGGATAAAGGGCACACCGAAGTCCTGTCTTGTGCTATGCACTTTGAACTCTTCACTGACTTAAGGAATCATGAAGGGGTTTAAGAAAAGATAAGGCTGGGCCCCAAAGCTCTGCTGAAACATGAAATGAAAGTGAATTCTTTACAGCCGAGCAAATTAAAATCCGCCTGGAAATCTGGCATTTTGTTTATGATCATCTATCTGCCCTGGCTCAGAAAGAAATGCCGCAGAGCAGATGAGCAGAAAAATGAATGGGCCAGTGTGTGTGAAGGTTATGCTAAACTGCCCCTGGAGGGGCCAGCCATCACTCATGCAATATCATATATACCTTACCTCTAGTTACTGCCAGCGTGCGAAGCAAATCGCTCACTGAAAGAGACAGCTAATGAAATGGTCTTTAGAAAGGGCTGGAGGGAATCCCTCGAAGCAGTTCTGTGGCTGATAGGGATATTTTTATCACTAGTACATTTGAAGTTCCTAACACTATTGAAACCTTACTCTACACTATGAGCAGATGAATAATTTGTTTGCCTATCACAATCAGAAACTGGCTGCAAATGCGCTGAAGAAAGAAAAGCTCGGCTCTACTTGAGCGTACAGTATAAATTAGTATCTATGCCTTACATTACATTTTATACCCATCAGTTGGATTTTACTGCAGTGTTACAGCCGTTGTGAAAACATAACCAAGCGCAAAAAGACAGTGATCAGAAGTAAATGTCTTCTTCACAATCTTTTATGGTTTTTTATGCATGCAGGAAAACAAGATCCATGCTTCACAAAGTCCCGTAGGTTATTACCATGTGTTAAATTGTGATCTGCAAACACAAGCTGTTCTTAAACAAGAACAAAAAAGAAAAAGCAGATGGTTTCTTTTAACGTCATGTGAAACTTTTCTTGAACACAAGCGTATGTCTTCTCCTCTCCAGCTGGCAATTCCCACATGTAAATGATCCGATTTTATCATTTCAGGAGACTCAGAAGACCCCCTCTATTATAAAAAGACACTTTACCCTTAAAGAGAGAGGAACAAGGAATGCCAAGTGCTTCACAATAGAGCTACTGAAAATATTTTTTCCTCGACTGCCTGTTTGAAAATGTGTCCAGAGCTAGTGGAAAAAGAAAAGAGAGAGAATGAGAGAATGTGAGAAAATAAAGAACCATGACTTCAGATACACCATTGACAGAACTTTTGTGACTAAGACACTTTTATAGAAGCCTGCTTGTCTCGCTGCCACTGACAGGCTGGCAGTCGCCCGCCTGCACGCAGTGGGGCTGCCCAAGGGATGGTGGCTGCAGGTGCAGAGCAGCAATCTGCCGCTTTAGCGAGGTAGAGCATCGCCTTCCCGCGGCTTCCCGCACCTCACGCCGGAACTGGCAAGGCGTCAGGATCGAAGCCAGCAGAAGTGTTTGTTTTCTGCAGGAAAATATGTGTGCCTGTGTTGGGAGGATCCCCAGCTGAACCGCGGCTGGGGAGGTAATTATTCTTGAAGGATCCCCAGGGAAGAGTCAGGTTTTTGTTGTGGGTTTGGTTTTTTTTTCCTAGTGTTCTTTAGGTCTGAGCTATGGATAACATTTTGCTGCATGGAAAGAATTGTTTTTTTAAGGAAAAAGAAAAATCCATATTCAGCAAGGCAATGGGTTTGAGGATTTGACATTAGGTAGGGACTTCCTTGATGCAAGACAGAAGTGGAAAGACTGAGATTTGCCGCCTCATTAGTGAGGACAGGTATACCTGCCATTTTGCTGTGTTACCTCTTATTCAGACAACCGGTAGAGAACTAAACAGACCTTCAGTCTGTTCGATAGGAAAACACTGTTACTTGTGTTCAGCCTATGCTGACTCTACATAGATGCATTTTCATAGCCGTGTTTCGATGACTCTGTAACCAAAAACAAGCTCAGTAGGAAAAAGAAAGAACCGCAAGATAGAGAAACCAAAGCATAATTACTCCTGGGATATAATCCTTAGCCAGGAGCCATAAAAGTGATATTCATTCTCCCACACTGCAACTGCTGGCACATGCTGAGGTTTAATTCTCACCTTGCTTATGCCTTTTGTTTTTCGTCAGGTGTAATGTCTTTGACTCAGTCGGAACTGATGTTCCTTGGTGAGCAGAGAGCAGAAATGTGATGTTAGCTGTGCACTATGAGGTACTTAAAGTCCTGTCCCAAACAAAAAGAAAAAGCGGTATCTCTTTGTATCCCTCCTTCTGCTTGCAGTGTTTCATTGGATCACATTGAATCCGGTAAAAAATTCCAAATTACCACCTCAGCAGAGAAACGAGAGCCACAGAAAAGGTGCAAAGTGACCACAGAGGTCCGAGAGCGATGGAAACCCCGGGCTGTGCTGGGAGCCAGGAGTTTAACAGAGCAGCTCCATCTGTTCCAGCGAGACCATTCATCATATTTCCTTAAAGGACTTTATATAAAGTGATGTTTGGCAAATAAAATGGCTCTGGCGTACAGCATGGTGGGAAATTAGTTTGGACCAAAATTTTTGGAGAATTAAGTGTTCTTCCTAACTCTATTCATTTGTCCCTGGCAACGGATTTTGCTGAGGAAAATGAGGAGCAAAAAAAGGCACCCAAATTGTTGGTGTTTCTTCATTGAGACCTAATCAGGAATAGCTAGTAATCCAGTGGTTAAAATCCAGGCTCCTGCATCCAGTTCCCTCTCCTGCCTTTTTGTATATTGAAAAGAAGAATTAAACGAAAGGCCCGACCGTCCGGTTGCCGCTTTCCCAGCAAACGCTGCTCTCAATTTCTTTCTGGAGCTGTTCCGCTTCGGGTTTTCAATTTGCCATTCTGTTTTGTTTCTTCACATCCTAATAATTCCTCTTCACATTCCAAAACTGAACTACTAACGGACAGCCCTCCGATTAATTTTAAACCTCTCTCTGTGAGCTGTTAAAATCCAGGATATGGACTAATTTAAGGGCCATCCCTCTCTGCGAGCCGTTCTAGGGGGTTTCAACCAGCGCTCACACTTTATCCTCTGGATGTTTAATCTATACTTTTTTAGAGCAAATATTTTTAAAAAGAAGTGGCACCAGTATAATAACACCACTTAGTCATCAAATATTAAGGCTTTTCTAAATGTTTATTATGTTGTAAAATTAAATTGTTTCCATGCATGGGCAGAACACATAACTTCTGTCCTGCAAAGGAAATGGTGGTAAATCAAGCATTTGGCCATTTAGCAACAGTTTCATTGTCCTCTCTTCGCTCCTAATTTGCTAAAACTGAAAGGGAAACCACAGAAAAAATAAGAAAATTAAGAGAATTAGAGAAAATGGACTCGCAGTGACAAGGGGTGTTATACGTTCTAATGAAGGAATTTTCAGAGTTCAGAACACACAAATTCTATCTTGTGGTGGTGCTTAACTTGCTTTATTAACCCTTTGTTCAAAAGTTTCTTTGCTTAACTCTCTGTGTGACAGTTTTCGGAAGACGACGTTTTACGCTGAGTAGTAAAATTTCAAGATCTTTCATCCTGCATGCATCCTCAATGAAGTCAACTAAATTAAAGCACCTGCTATCAGCAGCCTGACAAATCCCTCCTAAGAAGTTATGGCATCTCACCGTAGTGCTTTATTGCCTCTTGCCTGCCCATCCTAGCCTTCTTGTGCTTTGTGCACCTCAAGGTGTTGAATGCACGATTTCACGTGAATGGATTTGTTTTACAGAATTTCTTGTATTCCTGCTTGTTTCCTAATTATTTTTTTTATTCATTTCCACCCGGTTGTTAAACATTTTAGGGTCAGAGCTCCACAGAGCAGCCAGAGGAAAGACGACTCAAGACTTTTATCTCTACTGTCCTGCTAACATGGACTAAATTAAAGAAATAACATTGGGTGAGGGGGGTGGAATTTTGTTTTCTTTAAATATTTGTCTTTCTGTGGAGACTGCCTAAGATTAACGCCCTTTCTTTAAGAAACTGTTTGGAAACCTTTTGATAAAATGTTTTTGCAGAGGGAAATATGGACTCAATGTGATCCCATGCATCGGCAGCTCTAGTAAGGGAAGAGACCTTTCAATGCCCAGCTGAGGGAGCAATTAATGAATTGATCCCAGCTGAGGGATCAATTAACACCTTCTTAGGAGTATGTATCAGTTTAAGCAGTATTTTTAGTTGGAGAAGCTTTGCTGTGTTGATGATTCCCTTCTCAGCAACTTGAGAAGAGTGAACCGGTCTGCTCCCTCCTGTGATAGCCGTGGGCCGGGGGGTCTGGGCAGTCCTACGGAGGCAGCGCTGCAGAGGTGAAAGCCAACATCTCTTACCCACCAGTGCCCTGAGCATGGCAGGACCTGGTTGTTCTGGTAGGTGGCTTCTCTTTCTTGCTTATAGAGGTGTTCAAATGGATTTTTTTTTATTTTGAGAAAGAAAATCTCAGAATTTCTTGGGAAATAAGCTTTGTTCTAGCTTTATCCTAGTCTGTTTGCAGTGTAGTTGGTTTTTTGCTGGGGAATTTCCCATTCACTTTAAATCCACCTAGCTGTCTGACAGCTTTTTTGCCTCGATATTATGGGGCAGCACTCCGATTCACCCTGCCCTCCCTAGCTGACGGGGTAATGCCCTTCCCTGTGTTTCTGGCTTTGCATTGAAAGAAAATCTGCGTGTGTGGAGGAACGTGGTGAGGACCGCTGTGTGTTTTCTCCAGTAGCGTAGGCACAGCTAGCGCAGAGCTCGGAAGCTGTCCCTGCTGAGCAGGGCAGAGGGAAGTTCTGCAAAATATAAATGCTTCAGCAGAACATGAGCGACCTGCGCTCTTGTTGGGAGCGTTTGTGGAAAGAGGGATGAAACGTGGGCTGAGGGAGTTCAAGGAATTGACTGTGTGTGCAGCTCCCAACACTCACCTGTGAAATAAGCTGTTGGAAACAAAAGCCGAGTGGGCAGGATGATCCTACCCAGCAGAGCTTTGTGTCTCGGAGCTTGGTGTGTGATGCTCTGGAGCAACGTGCTTTTTTGTTTCAGAAAATGGGAAATTCATTGCCTTTCATAAACTGCATTTTATTAAGTTATAAAATGTAATAGTTTAACCCATTTTAACTGATAACTAACTTCTAGAGACAATAAAATGCGTTAGGTGAGAGCATGAGGAAGCATGATTCTTTTGTTCCTATTCAACCTCAAAAAAAAGGGCAGTATGTTCTCCAGGTATTTCCCACTGCCTCAGCAGTTGCATGTTTTAATTTATTTCCCTCAAGTCATTCTGAAACTAAATATACTACCTGTAGGTTTGGGCTATGTAGCAAAAAGCGGAGTGGCAATGAAAGGTGGTTGGGTGTTTGCATTCGGTGTGGTGGTGGTTTTTGGGGGCGGTTGGTTTGTTTTTCAGAGATTTTCCAGGTGACTGTAGCAGAGAATGAATTTTTCTTTCGAGTACAAACTGAATGTGTCTCGCTTCTTCCTGTGTAAGACTTAAAAAATTCATGAGAGGGGCCTGCAACACAAGGTTGCCTCCCCAGCCGCGTTCGGCAGCGGAGGGAGGTAACAGCGCAGCACGCGCTTACACCCGGGCACGGAGTTACCACCTCCAGAGCTCCTTAAAATTCACTGATGGCTCTTTGTAGCCCTGTGACCTTCAGCGGACCATTCTCCTCCGTTAAATGCCTCCAGGATGAGACTCCTTTTGCGCTGCTCTGTGTCCACCTGGCAAGTACTAGTCTTTTTAGTCCAGACACGTTAGATGTGTCCTGTCCCACGTCCCAGGCGCTTCGCTCCAGCATTTATTTAGTCCGCATTGCAGACCTCCAGGTGCTCCCTCCTCGCTTTCAAAAGCCAATGGCTCTCTTCTGCCTTACTCTGCTGTTGGTCTAATACGCGTTCAGGGACAAATTACTTCACCTCTTATGTTTCAGGTCACTTCCTGTAGTAAAATTAAAATATACATATATATTTATACATATATATACATATATAAAAATTTTGGTGGTGTAAATAATGAACAAACATTATATCATGTAAATAAATAAAGAGAACCCATAACTCCTGTTGATGCCACTAACGTTTAGGAACCTTAGGACACGATACCTGCTTTGCAAAGACCTGATGGGAGAAAACTTTTTGGGGTTGGTTTGTTTGTT
>VZTV01086158.1:5132-17061 GCA_013400875.1 Anhinga rufa | reverse complement strand
AAATACGTTCTTTGAGAAATTCACTTGACTGTGAGAATCTGACTATGGACTAATTTGCATGTCATTCATTTATATTTGACTTTGAAAACAAAATAATTATACCATATTATAAATCTATTTGGTGGCCCACTGACACATTCAAGAGGACTTGCAAATTCCAAGCATGCTGTTGGAGCAGAAACAGCTGAACAGTTCTACATATTCACCATAAATTCTATCTTTAATGAACCAATACAGGAATATGTCAATGCTCAGCTAAAGTATGCTTCAAAATACCAAACACCATGGCAGTTTCGAAAGACAGGGAAATCACAGATGTGCTACTATGTAGTTACTAGTAGGAATAACTCATCTTAAATTTATGAAATCCCCATAAAAGACTGTTTTTATGAATCATAACTAGAAATTTTATTCATATTTAAGATCAGTCAGTAGCAAAAGAGAAAAAAGAAAGTAATTCATCCCAAGATTTAAAGCCATATTTTTTGTGGTAATGTTTCCTTCAATAAGAATGAACATTATTATTTGCAGCATTTTAAATAACTGTTGAAAATACTGTGTTCTGATTTGTTATGAAAACTGAGACTTTTACCACCATGCATGTTTTAATGAAACCTTTGAAAATGAGCTCCTATATAAAATAGTAAAAATTGACTAGATGTTAAAGGCTGAATCCCATATAGATAGTTATTGACAAAAATGATACCTCAGGGTATTCATTTCTGGAGACAAATACAGGGAGTCCTTAAAAATACTCAGGTTCAGAAATATAGACGATCCCTCTGGCTTCATTGATTACCTGGGCAAAAGGACTTTCATGGCTTGGAATTAGGGTACTTGGTATCTATTGGAATTTAATACTATATAAATATTGTTCTCAATTATTTTTTTTTGGAATGCACAAGCAAAAGCCCTTCTTCTTTCTTAAGGGCAGAACATAACCCAAGCAACTTAAGTCTCAAGGGTTTGTTGTTTTTTTTTTTTTCCTGAGGAGAACTTCTGTCACCTTAGAGGTAGTAAGATTGACTAGGAGGAAAAGCTGACAGGGTACTATAAGCAGAGCCAGCTGAAAGAGGAGCCATGTAGCAGTATGTGACCAGACTGTGAGGGGCTACCTTGCAATCCACCTTTCCTCTGTGCTGGGCCCAGGTAAACACCCTAATTCAAGCCTGGAAACAAAGAAAAAGAGCCCTCCAAAGTCAGTGGGGACTTTTAAAACCAACTTCAGCAGCTTTTCAATGAGACCATGAGGTTAAAAAAACCCTTAGCCCTAATTCTCCTCAAAATAAAGCCCGTTCGCCCACATTCACAGTATTGGTATTGCCTAAAATTGAAGAAACAAATTAAAGAACTCTTCCCTGGTGAAGAATATGCAGTCCCATAATATTCTCTGAAAACTAAAAGAAAAATATATTTACAGCTAATTCAAATTAATTTGGTGCCAATTCTGATGACTATACTGGTTTCTTACACTAAATTATGTCGAAGAAAAAGTAGGTAAAAAAATTTATTCTTAGTAAGATATTCAGAATTTTTCAGGGCATCCCATACTTGCCATATGCCATAATTGTACCTTAATCTCTTTTTTTTTTGCATTTAGAAAAGAGACTTGTCAGTTTAGAAACCTATGTATTGCAGCTGATGCTGTCATTGCTCAAAAGTGGCATCTATAATCTTTTCCAGCTTAGGTTGATTTCATGACAGCTCAAATCCATACACAATAAATGAACTCACATACAGTAATGTGATTACAGCTTTAGAACTAATGAAGAAGAGTTTAAGTGCTTTCGGAATTTAAGTCTATCCTTATTTTCATTACATTTATAGTCACATAAATCACAAGTGTGTAATAGAAAAATGCTGTTATAAGATACATTTTAAGCATATTAATTACAATTCTAAGACTTGGGGATTTTGGTGTTTGGATTTAATTCAGATTATTTTAATTTCTGCAACTGAATAACACAGATAACCGAAGCTAACTTTAGCTTGGCTGTGTCTACCATTTGTAAGGTGAATGCCCTTTAGATCAATCACACTTTCATAGATGAAAACACCTGCAGTTCTAAGCTGTATTTTCTCTGTGAAAGATACAGAAAGTATTAGTGAAGAAAAAAACACAATTTGAACTTGAAAGAACTAATTAGTTCAGGGGCAGAAAGGCTGCTCGTAGGATCACAGCTTAACTACACATCCTCCACATTCAACATTACTTTTTTTTTATTTAAAACGATATCTCTAAAGAATGAAAGACATCTCGGACCAAGAGCTGATGGACAAGCAGAGATAGGCATACAAAAAAGACTCTTAATCAGAAAAAACTATACCAAAACAAAACAAACTTGCAAAGATACGTTTTACTTCTGACCTAACTCAAATACTCATTTCCTACAGAAATGTCGTTAGGGCAGCATACAATAACAGTATTACCCAAACACCAAGAAAATGCTACAAGAAAAACCAAAAGAAACTTTACGAAACATCGCCAACAAACGTGGCCCTGATTCTAAAAGAACTGCAGCCATAAACAAGAGAATAGGTAGGACACTGTCAGAAGGCTTTGCTTCCATACATAGCATTTTAAGCCCTACTGCCTAGTTGTCTCTAACAATTATTGAAGTTGCACTGCAGTCTGTTATAATAAAGAAGGAATGCAGTGGGTATAGACTTGATAAGGCAAGAGAATTCATCCGGAACACGTTTTTCTCATGGGAGAAGAAGAAAAAATATAAAGGAGAAGAGAGTTTAAGGCCCTGAGGTTCATTAATAACATTAGTAGCAACAAGGGAAAGCCAATCATTTAAATTTTGAGGCAAGTTTTTTAACTTAGAGGTCTAATTTTTGATGCTGGGATCCTCCTAAGTAGCCCTATTTGAAAAGTTAATTGTGATTTTTTGACCCTTTATAAAGCCTGAAAAAGAAGCTGGCCAGAATAGCAAAAGAGTACTATATATGTGATTAATAACAAATGTCATATTCTGTAGTCTATCACTTCAAATAACACATGGAGATGACAAAATGTTTCTGTATTTTACTATGAGAATTTGAGAAAATTTTGCAAAGCACTCTGAGAATGTGAAATCAACACTTACGGTCAGTAAAGGGTTTTGTCAAAATATTTTTGCAAATTTTGTAACAAATTGCCACGGATGCTTCATTATTGGTTTTGTGCCATTTGGGATGTGAGACTTAAAGGTCACAATACTTCCTGCAGTTTCAGAAGAGGACACAGACTCAATAATTTATAGATATTACCCATACAGAAACAATAGACAAGAGTGTGCAACTTCTGTCTTCTCAAGTAAGCTGATGTTATATATAATATTAATCAGAAAGTGACTGATGAAATTGTTTACTGATAAAAAAATCCTTTAAAAATATTTTTGTAAAAAATACCCCATTCTTCATTGGGGATGGGCAAGACAAAAACTGTCATCTCTTCCACCTGACAAACTTTCCTGTGTCAGCCTGTTATCTTGTCAGTCTCTAACTATAACAATTTTTAACCAGTGCTAGAACACTGATTAAACCAAACATCATAATATTTCATCCTAGACTCTCAACAGAGCCTCTATATTTCCTGAAGGAACAACAGAGTCATGTTATTTCCAAACAAATGTTTCTTAAACATTCATAGTGCCAAAAAGCTGCTGGTTAGCTTTTCTTTCTTTTTTTCTCATGTACTCTGATTAGTGATAAGACCATTTTCATCTTCTCCAGCTTATACCAAAAAACATACAAAGCATGGGTAGCCCCATATTTGCAGCACAATAAACCAAAATTTATGCCTGTCCCCAAGCTGTTCCATGACCTGAATTTGGACAATTTCATTGCTTGACTCAGCAAATGAAGCAATTGTCTCTGGAGCTCTTATGATCTATGATAAAAAAACCTGATTTCAGTTTAAGAAAGTAGCATGCTCAGGTGCACAAGAGCTGAGCTTAATATTTGCCAAACCTAAAGGTCTCCCTAAAACAATGAAACAAACAAGCAAAAAACCTGGTTTTCCTTGGTTACCCTTTTAAGCCCGCCAGAAAACCTGCCTTGTTTTCTTAAGAAATTAATGGAAGCTAAACAGAAATAAAGAGGGGTTAACACAGCATCAGTCTTGTGAAAGTAAGTTCCTTGCCCCTTAACTTCCTGAATATCAATAAATAGATCATTCCAAAGATCTAAGACACTTTTTCTCCACTGTAGCAAATGAAAAAATCCTTAAGTCTGCCCCAAAGGGGACTTTGTCAAAAAACTCACTGACTAATTTTCAAACTTTCCTCTTTCTACAAGATGGAGTATTACAAAAGGGTTGAGTTACCTGCACATCGCAGAGTCCAAGTGTTAATCACTATTAGAATTATGACTCAGGCAGCAGTCTTGGGTTCCAGGGAAATGATTAATCCAGTACCAAAACAAAAAATAAAATGCCAAAATAATAATAGTGAGATTACACAGAACTTCTTCAAATTTCAGTGTTCTCTGAACATACCAGCAGTGCAATAAGAAAAGAAGACAAAAAACTCTGTGAAGCTACTGAACTTTTAGAAATCAATGTTAATGCTTTGGCATGCCAAGACCCAGAGAAGGATTTAATTTCTATAGTGCAGCAAATATTTAATATGTGTCAATCCTTCAGTATTTTACAGTCTTACAAATACATTATTTTAAACAGAACTAAAATGCATTCAGTAGAGTGCAGAGATAAAATTCAAAGCTACATTTGTATCTCTTCAGAGCTTGAGAATATTTCGATTGAAATTTTAAATCCAACTGTATTGTCTTACTATGAAACAGCAAGGCAAACCATCATGACAGACAAGACAGAAAAACTTTGAAAAATATTTCAAGTGTGTAATTCAAAGGAGGAAAAAAAATGCTAAAAAGAACAACCCTCCCTGGGGTTGCTCTTTTTTTTTTTTTTTTTCTCTACAGTGATTTAATGAATTCTAATGAAATTACATGCTGGTGAAAAACTCTCAAAGGATTTCACCCATTTACTGGAGATACAATTCTAACTTTGGATTTGAAATTCACAATAATGAGTAATAAGAAGCAAACCTCCTTTGTTTTGCTTGATACTTTTCCCTCAATCAATGGGCAGAGAAGAAATGGACTCTGATCAGCTTCCTAAAGACACATCATCACCCTGGAGAGCAGCTGGTCCTTCACAAAAGCAAATATTCATGCATCTATGAATGTAGGTATGTTTGTATATGCTTTAGACATCTGTAGATTCATATGGAGTGGTGTATTATTTCCAATTAATATTCTGATTTTATTAATTCTATTTGTTTCTTCTCTACGAAGTTTACTGCTGGAAAATTCTGCTATATCTTAGTAGGGTGCAGATACATTTTTAATCTGACAACAGCTGCATTGCCTTAAAAGGAAAAATTTACATACTGAAACAAACTAGAAGAGATAGAAGAAATATATTCAGTGGCTTTCACATTACTGGAAATGTCTGTTGTATATCTTACTATCCGTATTTATTGCCTCTTGTGACACATTAGCCATAATTATTACACATTATCTGCCTAGTCCTACATTAACTAAATGAATTCTTTTGCTTTTAGGTATAGCAGATTTGTAATTTTGATTATGCTATGGTCCATTAGAAAGGAAAGAGTGGCTGGCAAGAGAGTGCACTAGATTTAAAAAAAAAAAAAAGGTACGTGAATAGAAGAAAAATGCAAGTTTACTTGGAATGTCCCTAAAAGACGCAACAGGAATAAGGTTCACTGTCTTGAGCCAAGACCCACAGAGGTAGAGAAGAAATATTAGGTGATAAGAAAATGTGTAAGCAGAAGAAAGAGAAGAGCTCACAATTTGCAGTTGTAATACAGTTAATTGGGAATTCTTAAAAATGGCTCAGGTAACCTGCTGAACGCTTCTCTGCTACCTGACAGAAGCACAGAGATGGACAGCAGCATAAGGGACTTCAGGAATCTGACACTTGCTGAAAACAGTCCTCACATCTGCCTGCATTTTCTCAGACTGCCCCTGTAGTGGAAAGTGCTTAATTAAGCAGAAGTATCCTGTGGTCTAAGTGCTATGCCCAAACAGATGAGGGGTACCTGAGAGTGTATTCTCCTTTCCTTATTGCAGGATTGTAGAAACATAGAATGGTAGGGGTTGGAAAGGACCTCCAGAGATCACCTCATCCAACTCCCCTGCGTGAGCAGGCACACCTAGAGCAGGGGGCACAGGACCGCGTCCAGGCGGGGTGTGAATGTCTCCAGGGAAGGAGACTCCACAGCCTCTCTGGGCAGCCTGTGCCGCTGCTCTGGCACCCGCACAGGAAAGGAGTTTTTCCTCATATTTAAGTGGAACTTCCTGTGTTCCAACTTGTGCCCATTGCCCCTTGTCCTGTCATCGGGCACCACTGAGGGGTCCAGTCCCATCCTCTTGACACCCACCCTTCAGATACTTATAAACATTGATGAGATCCCAACTCAGTCTTCTCTTCTACAGGTCTCTCAGCCTTTCCTCTTAAGGGAGATGCTCCAGTCTCCTGATCATCTTGGTGACTCTCCGCTGGACTCTCTCCTGCAGTTCCCTGTCCTTCTTAACCTGGGGGGCCCAGAACTGGACACAGCACTCCAAATGCGGCCTCACCAGGGCAGAGTAGAGGGGCAGGATGACCTCCCTCGACCTGCTGGCCACACTCCTTTTAATGCAGCCCAGGATACCCTTGGCCTTCTTGGCCACAAGGGCACAGTGCTGGCTCAGGGTCACTTGCTGTCCACCAGCACTCCCAGGTCCTTCTCAGCGGAGCTGCTTTCCAGCAGGGCAGCCCCCAACCTGTACTGGTGCCTGGGGTTGTTCCCTCCTGTCCTGGTTTCAGCTGGGATAGAGTTAATTTTCTTCGCAGTAGCTCGTATGGGGCTGTGTTTTGGATTTGTGCTGAAGCAGTGGTGATAATGTGGAGATGTTTTAGTTGTTGCTCAGTAGCGCTTACACTAGTCAAGGACTTTTTCAGCTCCCCATGCTGTGCCGGGTGCACGGGAACCTGGGAGGGGGCACAGCCGGGACAGCTGACCCAAACTGACCAAAGGGATATCCCACACCATATGGTGTCATGCTCGGTATATAAAGCTGGGGGAAGAAGAAGGAAGTGGGGGACATTGGGAGTGATGGCGTTTGTCTTCCCAAGTAACCGTTACACGTGATGGAGCCCTGCTTTCCTGGAGATGGCTGAACACCTGCCTGCCCATGGGGAGCAGTGACTGAATGCCTTGTTTTGCTTTGCTTGCATGAGCAACTCTTTCTTTCCCTATTAAACTGTCTTTATCTAAACCCATGAGTTTCCTCACTTTTACTCTTCTGATTCTCTCCCCCATCGCACCAGGGGGGAGTGAGTGAGCGGCTGTGTGGTGCTTGGTTGTTGATTGGGGCTAAACCACGACACCTCCCCAGGTGCAGGACCTTGCACTTGTTTTTATTGAATTTCATGAGGTTCCCCTTGGCCCAGCTCTCCAGCCTGTCCAGGTCTCGCTGGATGGCAGCACATCCTTCTGGTGTATCAGCCACTCCTCCCAGCTTGGTGTCATCGGCAAACTTGCTGAGGCTACACTCCATCCTTTTGTCCAGGTCGTTGATGAATATATTGAACACAGATACATGGGTACACAGACATATGGGCTCTTCCCCGTTATGAAATGATTCTCTCTCCTCTCTCTTCACTTTTGCTTCCATTTATGCAGTAGCCCTGTAACTCCAATGATTTTCATGCTGGTAGTTCATGCAGATTGCCAACAATGTTTCTTGCTTTTGCTCTGAGGTAAGTTTTCCCTTAGTCCTTGCAGTATCATGCCATGGGGGCAATTCAATATAAGCAAAGAACTGTGGATTTTTTTTAGAAGAGAGGGTCAAGAACCAGGGCAAAAAAATTCTGCTATTAAAAGCATTTGCAGGGATGTTAGAATATTTTTTATCATAACAGAAAAAAACCTTAATACCTCTTGCAGCTTATAAAACAAAAAAAAAAGAACCCCACAAGAAATTCCCCATTAAACCAATACTGAAGTTAACACATAAGAGTGCTTCATCCAGCCCTTGTCTTTTCTCTATCCTGGAGCAGATATTGCCAAATTTCTCCATTTTCTTCTTTGAATACACTTAGCTTAGGCAAACAACATCTTACTGTGCCAGCGGTGTTGTTTTTTCATGCAATATGATTGGAAAACTGACTTGTGAAGGTAGTACTTTGGCCAGCAATGGTGAGATTAATTGTTTATCATCAAGATGGAAAAATATTCCTTTTCTTTCTGCAAATATATTACAAGGTGAGAAGTGTTTCATGCATCCTCCAGAAAGAATAAATCAGCTCTACCAACAGGTCATGAGGCAGCAAAATAAAAAGTTACTTTAATTAAAATGTTTTAATATATAGGACTTTTGAATAATAATCTCAACCTACTGATAAATTAAGCATGTTAAATTATGAAGTGCAAGCTTAAATCTTCACTGTTGTCAGCAATTGCCTTCAATATTGCCATCTTGCCATCCAGACAGCTAATTTATGCATTAGTGCTGAGAATAAAACCTTTTTCTGTCAGGTAGAATCAAAAGGATCAGCATTGTGTACAGTTTTGGTATTGTGGCTTCATTTTCCTTTGTACCTTTTCTACATTTTATTTTATTTTCTTGTAGGAATGGTTGCTGGAGGCATAGATTTTGATTAATAACATAACTCAGCTAAGCATTTTCTTTGAAAAAAATTAACTATCTAGGCAGGGTACAACAAAGCATATTTCAACAAGAATATTTTACAAGGCAAATTACAAATAGGGCCATAATTACTGATTTTGAGCAATATTTTTCAGATTTCCTCTATGTAGGGAGAAATCTGTTGGGAAAGTTGTTGTAGCATATATTTATGAACTGATAAGCCTACTCCCCTAAAAGAACAGTAAATCACCCTTGAACTCAATTCATAGACCATGCAGAATATATCTGAGGCCTCAGAAGTGAAAATACTTTGCAATATAAAGGTCTCTCAGGACTTTATTTTTTTTCTATATACAAATAATTTCTACTAGCATGAGTGAGGCACTGTCTCAGAATTACATAAAATCTATACAGGGTGGTCTTTTTAAAAATTTTTATTTGGTATTAGTATTTAAATGTCATTGAAGCAAAAAGAAGTTATGGCTGTGTGTTCAGTACCAGTAACTTCAAAATAAAATATAATCAATGATAAACCACAAGTTACAGAAAAGGTATATTTACACACTCTTTAAGTCCAGACATGAGTCTGGACCCTAACTTACTGCTGCATAGGTCAAGACATTCTTCTTTTCCCAGTATTGAATAGCTAGTTAGCAAGGTGAATCTTATTTCATGTTGTTCTTATTTTATTATAAAGCATACTCTTCATAATAAAGATATCAGAACAGGTAGAAAAAAAGGTGTTGCAATTTCATACAATATAAAGTTTTCTACTTAGAAAATCAGCTTTATAAAAAGTAAAGAGTACAGTTAAACTGGGACACTCTTCCCTTAATGGGACGTTCTCCTATTCATGCATTGCATGGAAATGCTCATCAGAACTTCAGTAAAGGGTTATAACTTCTCCAAACCAGGTGAATGCTGGGTGCAATTCAACAATGAATAATTCAAGCATATGAATAATGTAAGAAGGATTAAGCACAACCCTGCAAAATATGGAGAAATTCTTAAGAGTAAAACAAGAGTTTCCCTGAATTAGACCTGTTTTCACAGACTTTTTTAAGGCTTTATTTGGAGGAGAGATCAACAAGAAAGGCTCAGAGAATTTACTAACCTCTTCTCTCTACAGATAGACCTGAAAGAATGGTAAAACTGTCTAACAACAGTGCATGAACTGAAAAGTTCAGTGAGATTTTAACATAAAGATTGTGACCTCTATTTTCGGACTGTTAATGTTTGAGGTTACCTCCTCCACTGTTTTGTGGTCTGGTGACAGTCTCAGGAGTTCTATCTCATTGTCCTGTCATGTAAACATCACAAAATCTCCCTCCAAAAAGAGGCATCAGTTGAACAAAGAGGCCAAGAGTTGACGTGGGTAATACTTAATAACAAATCATCTGAACAATGTCCCAAGACTAAAAATCTTTTACGGTGGGAAGAGCATCATACAGTTCTTATGACATCAGGAAAGGGAATGCTGACATGTCTTTTTTTGTAAGTTATGGCTTCAGCCCAAGTTGGATGCTTGTCATTGTGGTTCTGGATGTATTTTTTAAGCAGAGGAGAATGTATAAATGCTGTTAAATAACTTAAGTATAATTTGTCATTTACTTGCTTCTAAGATTTTCAGACTTAAGATGTTTATGACAGGACTAATACACAGCTACATACCAGTGACTATGCAGTAGTAATCACATTCTAAAGGTACACTATGTACTGCTTAACTTCAGACTTCTCTCTCTCCCTTTCTTACCACCTATAACATTTTTGCCAGTCTAGTCTTCATTCTCTTTCCAGCTGTATTCTGTTTTACTTCCTCTTGTGACAACCCTTGCCCTACTTTCTGAACTCCTGTGCTCTCCCCATCTTTCATGACTCCTCCACCCACCCACACCTACTGTTTGCAAAGCATCTCAAAAACACCTTTTCATCCCTCTACTAAATTAGCAGATCAGAGAGCAACCTGTCCCCCACTGATTTTATAATGCTTTCTCTGCCAAAAAGATGTCTCAAAGACAGCTCGAGAAAACTCACATGAGGAAACAAACCTGAAAAATTAAGAATCTGAGAAATCAGGGGATTGCAAAGCATCTGAAAATACAAAAAAAGGCTCCAGAAATGTATATTTTCTGTATGCCAAAAGACCATAGTTATATTTTAAGATTAACTCTTCTGTTTTCTTGTTTAATATTAGAATACATTTGAAATGTTGGTCATGAAACTGATAGTAATTTTTACACTACAAAAATAAATATTATTTTATACTTAATTATAATGTTTCCTATAACAGTTTCCCTAGATCACCTTTCTTTCTCATTCCAATTAGCATGCTTAAAAACACATTGACAGCAAAAAAGCTAATGACTATAAAGCACTGTTACAGCTGCAAATGAATTCCTTATTACATGCTAGGTGTTTTAGAAATGCTAAAAGAAGATCAAGGTCAGGAAAAAAAGTTAACACTTATTAATACAGGCAGGAACTGAAAAGATAAGTGACAGAAATTAGACGGTATTTTGAAGTAGCTAAAAATAAGGGCTGAAATGGTCATTAGTAATACTTTCTACATGTTCCATGACTTATTGGCAGCAGTGCTTTTAAGATTATTATTTTTTTCAGTAATTAAGCGCTTTTGGGGTGTGGGATAGCTCTTTAATAAAATTACTCTGTGTTTCCTTTAAGCAGTAATTGGCCAGATTTATCTCTGATGGAATTGCTTTGACTTCTGGCAAACTATACCAGAGATAAATTATTGCTTTGATCATTGTACCTATGACATTAAGTACCCTACTATTCTGCTCTTGGAAATGAAGATATTACATCCATAAAGTCTTCATGGGTTTCCTTTAGGTAAAACAACAAAGAAGCACAGCTGTAAACTAAAATAACTATACTGGTAAATTTTAAAGTCACACACCAGTTACTATAAGCTGTCTTTGGAAAAGATTACAGTAAGAACCAGACTGAAACAGAAATAAGAGGGAGTCTCAAAAGCTTGCAGTTAAGTTTTCAGCAAAACTTCAGACTTCCCGAAGGTTTATAGCCAGTGTGTCAACAGATTTTCAAATAACTGGATCCAAAATTTAAGATTTCTAGTAGCTGATCAACTGCTCCCTTTTTAATAGCCACAGTGTGTAAAATCTTACTACCTAAGAACATGTGGTCTTCTCAAAGCTGAACCACTCTTCCTCACAGTTTAAGTCCCTTGATAATCTCCCAAGACAGAATCTCTTAATTATTTGTCATTTACCAAAACTAAGTC
>VZTV01086151.1:9299-21390 GCA_013400875.1 Anhinga rufa | reverse complement strand
CTTTAATGACTGAAGTTTATTTTTGTCAATCACACTCTTGACAGTTCTGTACTCTGAAGAAGAAATTGTTTTGTAGAAGTAGCATTCTGGGAAGATCTCTGCAGCTCAGTAATTTCCAGGTTAGTTCACAAGTGACTGGAAACCCCTCCACACACCTCATTACCCCTGCAGGTTCAACTTTTTTATGTGAAAACTAAAGCTGTTATTTCTTGCACATGGATCATATGTAGGAGAAAAGCCAATTGAGAACAAAAAATGTAATAAATTACTCACACAAGTGAATTACACTCTTGCTCTCTTCAATGACATTTTTCATTTGAGAAACTACTCCCTGGCAGGAATGAAGTTGTCATGATCTAGCCTTTGGCTAAAACACCTATAGAGCTGCATTCTGCTCTGTTCTGAGCACCGTGAACAACATTTTAAACAATGCTCAAAGGAGTGGAGAATGCTGTTCCATAACTTAAAGGTGTGCTTGCCATAAGTGACAATGGTAAATATCTTCTGAATAAAGCTATGCTTCAAAACCAACGAGCAATCACTATGTCCCTGCAGAACAATACAAACTAATTCAATAATCAGAAAGGACAGAGACAATAATGTGTCTTTTAGAGCACAGAACATTTTCCGGAACATCTCTGTGAGTTACCATTCTATTATCCCTGAACTTTCCTCTGACTTCACAGTATGCTTTACATTCCCATCTTTATTTTACAGTTTCAAAACAATTTCAAAGCAATTTCAGTTGAGAAATAACTTTTGACCAAATGTAAAATGGCTGAAGTCTGCTCTTCAGATTTACTGCAATAAATTGTTGCAAATACATTTTGAGGCAAAATGATGCACAGAGATATAAACAAGCAGAAGCACAAATATAGCTTATATGGGAATATTTTATCTTGGAGGGCACACTCTAATTAGATCAGATGAAGCAAGCAGACAGAAAAGTGAGCCAATAATGATGTTAATAGTGCAACTGAATGCATCATCCAAGGGATAAGATGACAGAAGCAGGAGCAAGAGACAGATACATATATAGAAATGCAAGCAGTGCTGTTGTTCAGCCAGGTTTGTTACATTCCCATGGAGACTCATGTTTCACATGCTAAGAGCCACTATTCTTCTCCTACACACATTAAAACCACTTGCTTATTACAGACAGATACAAACAGCAAATCAAACACCTTTGGAAATAAGTCAAACATATTAATATTCCAGGGATGGCTGTCTTCAGTAGTGGGTTTCTGTTTCAGTAATAAATCCCTGTGGGAGAGAGAGACAACCTCAGAGTTTGGACATTTAAAGTCTGAGCCCTCTGGAGGTCTTATTCACAGCTGACTGTAATAACTAAAGAATTATTTCTATTTCAGTAGGTTTTGGTCAGGCTTCTGACATACTGCATACACAAATGTTAATTTTAACTAAAACTCACAAACAGTAATCCTAACTAAAACTTTGCTTCTTTAAAACCTATTTTCAGGCAAGCTACCCTACGGAATGTACTGGAGCTGTTTGGTAGGAACCTCCCAAACCTCATACAAGAGCTAAGGGGTTTCTGCCGATCATAGCAAAAGCACTCAAGAACTGCATGTGTGCAGAAAGGGTGGGATGCTGTGCTCTACCAGTACTGCAGAAGACTGCAGTTGAGTAAGATCCTTTTTCAGATGCTTTCATTCTGCTCTGCTTGATTGACTTACCTTGTCTGTGTGTTGCCACACACCATTCTAAAGATCAGTTTTCATGGCTGCTTTCTTCCTGTTCCCTATTATTACTCATACTATTTTTTCACCAGCTTTGAGGCAACTCTCTTTCCTCCTTGGCATTAATTGAATAAACATAGTTCTTTAAGGATTTATCTCTCCATCCAAACTTGGAACAAACTATAAGTTGGGAGACAGAATAATTAGTACCTTCTGTAACTACAGAAATGGTAGCAATGGACAAAGCTTCCCTGATAAAAACAGAGATTTTGGAGTCAGGCTCTTTTAACTGCTATTTCACTGTCCAAGCAACTGTTTGATTGCCTTTTCTTTTCTGGGGTATATTAAAGCAAAATAAAAGTAAGAAAAAAACCACTTCTGTTCCAGGACTGTTTAAGCTGACAGAAGTTTTTTTCTACCATCAGGTTGGTTTTGTAGGTACAATATGCACAGATGAGCTCTTCAACTTATATTCACAGGGTCTGCTTATTGCTTTAAGCTCCTCTTTGCATTAGCTATTATTAGGGCAAGGTGTCTAGAGAGAAAATGTAACTTTCCCCTCATGGTTCTTCTAGAGGCAGGATGACAGACTAAGATCAAACCACTCCACCTCTGTTCCCACAGAGGTTCCGAGTTGATGGAGGAATAACTTTGGAGCAGCTAACACAGTCATCCACAGTGGAAAAAGAAACATACTCATAAACCCAAAAAACCAGGGCAGCTCTCCTAGTCTCAACGGGTGGTAGCAGGAGGTGGCTTTAAAAGGAAGTCAAATGCTTTAGTTTATTCCAAGAGGTCCTTTTAACTTCATGCTAAACTGGGATGGAGGTATATACCTAACTGAAACTGCAGGGCTCTACATTTAGAACAATCTTTGATGAAAGGAAACCAAATCCCAAGCTCATTGAAGTTAATGGCAGCACTCCCACTGACTTCAGTGGGAATAGGAGGTAGCCCGTGGTTATTACAGAATTACTAAGAAGCTAAATTTATTTAAATCCAGATATGACAAACTTCTGTTTGCGATGGCTTCTCGTAGAAGAGATTCCGGTAATAATAAGAGCTGACTTTGGTATTTCCATTCTAGCAAAAGTATTAGACAGCTAGTCTACTTAGCTCAAAATGTGCTTAAGTCATTAAAAAAAACAGGATACCACACCCAGTTTATAAAGCACAGATTCTTAATGAAGCCACTCTTGAAGGAACTCGGACTGATTTTCACAGAGAGTACTGGTTGCTAGAAAGCACGGATGTGAATCTAGAGAAGTTTTTGTTGCAAAATGTATAATATTTAAGAGCCTGAATACAGTGGTTTGTTGTTGCTATTTTCACACAACTCTGTTGCTGCTTTGTTGTTGCTGCTGGCTTTGAAAGAGGCATGTAAACAATGGGAAAAGATTCACAACTTCTAATTAAGAGACTTTTGTTAAGATTAAAAGCAGCAGAAGTTCAGCACTCAGTGTCCCTGGAAAGATGGACCGCCTAGTGCCTCTCTCTTTGCACAGGCAGTAGAAGGCACAGTATGTGATGTAGCTTGCCTAGAGCCCCCATTTCAAGTTTGACACGTAAGCAGCCTAGTGGCACACCACCCTAAGTGATGACATGATAGAGAGCCCATAAAAAGTTCAACAGATAACAAAGCTCTTGAAAAAGCAGAACTTGTACTACTGCTTCCTGAAAAGATGTAATGAGGACTTCTGCCTAACCGGTAGAAGTGGCTCCTTTCTAGGTTTTTTTTTTTTTTTTTTTTTGTGAGCTTTTAAATTTCTCATGCCTTTCCCCAGCCAAAGTATAGATTAAAGTAATTTCAGTACTGCAATTTGAGGGATGCCATAACATTAAATTACATCCACTTAAATAATTACATCTCTTTAGCTACAAATGATAAAATAAGCGTATCATGTTTAGTGTGTGTACTTTGCATGCAGTCATACAGCAGTTTACATGCAGAGCCTTTCCCAAAGTAGGAGAGGGGAAAAAAATCCTTCTGGAAATCTTTACCATTACACTAACATATTTGATTGTGGGAAACAATAATTCAAATGAGGCAAAGGTTATGGTAGAAAAATAAATTAAATCAAATGGGAATAAAAGCTATAGCTAGAAAGACAAGTTTCAATCAGTGTACTTTATTCTTATTCTTAACCTCAATTAATTGTTAAGAGGAACATGACTGTTAAATTATATCATCTGTTGGCTTTATGAACTTCCCTTTGTATACTTGCCCTCTCAGGGCATATACAGCTAATGCAACTTTATTTTTAGTATTTTTATTTGAGTGGGCTATAACATACACAGAAAGTGTGTGAGATAAAGGAGATGGAGATGCTGTAGCAGAGATTAAGATAGAGAATAACTCCGCAGACAAAACAAACCATCTCTATGATAGGCACTGAGGACTTTTCCTTGCATTTTATTCTTTGGCCCAGGGAAAGGAAAGAATATGTTTTATCTTTTAAGAGCCTACCAAAACACCATCAGGAATCCCACCTGTTGCTATTTTAATCCACAGCACAGGACATATTTCTCCTTGGCCCTTCTGGGTGTCCAGTTTATGGAAGATACCAGCTGTAGTTGCCTTTACCTCAGAAGCCAGGGCTCTTCTGACCAGCTTGCTGGTGCTCACACTTTGTGAGTTGCAGCCTGCCCAGAAGGCACATCTTCACAAATAACTCTCTTGCTTCTCCCTGGCTGTTCCACACCTGGCTGCTTTATAAAATATATTTGAAGGTATATTGGAAAAAAAAAGAGAACACTGGAATGGTGGTAATCATTTGGTCCTTGGGGGCAGTTCACCCCCCTTGCATATAGCAATGTTAGAAATACATTACAGTCTAAATCAGCTCTGAATTTGGGTCTGGATTCCAGTCAGGCCAAAATCTAGTTTACACAAATATTCATGCTTGGCTTATTTTAGAAGTAGGCCTTACTGCTGAAACTTAGGAGGAAAAGTTGAGTCCATTTCCTCAAAACTGCCTTTGACTTTTGGCATTCCAGTCTGGAGCAACACCTTGGTTCACGACCCACAGCCCCAGGCAACTGACCCAAACCTATGCCATCCATGGGGACCGTTCTGCCAGGTTTTCTCCAAGCGCACCTCCAGAATTAGACCATACACAAAACCAGCTGGATCAATGCGCTTCTGTCTTTTCTCCTGTGTTTAGGTCAGTAAGATTTTGAGAAAGACACAGCTTTGGTCCTTGTCCAGAGGGGGATGAAAACTCAAAGGAGCCGTGAGTGAACTAAAACTGGGGGCACTGAAAGCAGCTCTGACTTATATGTTAGGTAAATACATGCTAGTTAAATATCATTTGGGAGAGTCTGTGTAGCTCGGCAGTTAGATACTGCTCCAGGAGGTTGGGGTGCAGTCCCACAGCAAGCAGGGTATGGCTATTAACAGCAGCTAAGAAGCTGACAGGACTATCGAACACAGCGAGCAGCTGACAGAGTACTGGGGAATATATTTCATCCTGGGAATAACCACATGGCCATGCTTCCAAAGCCAAGTGAAATAACAACAAGAAAAGGCTGAGTATTTCCCTCTGTCCCCCTTCCCCAGGGTTTTCGTCTCATGGGATTGAAAGAGAAAAGATAGAGATTTGTTCTGAAGAAGAATGAAAGCAGCATTTGAAAAGCTGGTTTCTCCTGTCTCCTTAAGTATGTCCAGCTCTGCTCAATATCCTGGAGACTAGGGCTCTCCACAGGAATGGTAGTGACTGAGCAGGAGAAGAATAGACACATCTCCCGGATCAGGCAGACTGGGAATGAACATGTCTAAAGTTGCCAACAGCATGTCTTCCCAGAAAAACAGTGGAATTCTCAAACCGTGGGTGCAGAGGGGAGGGAAGATGCCCCATCACAAAAGCCCCCCTTGGTGGGGTATGAGTGAGGTGACATCCTCTGAAAACACCTACGCTGAGGATCATAATGGAGCTTGGGCAGGAAAGGAGCCCAGGAGCTGGCAGCCAGCAGGGCTCAGGCAATGCCGATGCTGACAGCGCTAGGAAGCAGCCCAGCAGCAGCTCTGGGAATGCCAAAGGACCCTGCCCACTGGATTGAAGAGGCTAGGCCTTTGAAAGCCTAGCACTGGTGTTTTGTGACCAACTATAACATCATCTAAAAGCATTATCTTAAAGGAAATGCTGTAATGTTTGCAGTATAGTTAATTTATGATTAATTTATAAATTATAATTTATTATTTTAGTAGTGTTGCAGTTATAAAAATCTGTATTGTTGACAGAATTCAGTATCTTTTGTCTGGTGTCCTCAATGCACGTCACAGAGGCTTTCTTTGCTTCACAACATATCTAGAAACAAGGTAGTTATTGCTGTCTTTTGTGACTGGTGAACTAAGGAGCAGAGAAATGTTCATCACAAAATTTATATCTCAGCACCAGCAATAGGGCATACTGGTCTCTTATTTTAACAGTGATTTGATGCTGTTTTTACAGGTAGCATTCCTCAATAATCCTCTTCAGTTACATTTTTAGGATTGTGAATTCAGTCAGTCTAATGCCATTATATCTATTATAAAAAAGTATTTTGGATTTGTGTGATTATATAGGCACACATCAGACCTCACACTGGTTTGTTCCTGCTATAAGCCAGGGATATAGGTACTAGATACAGAAACTATAGTATCAGAAAACATTCTGCATGTGTCTCAAATCTCTCAGTGAGTTTCTTGGACAGGCAGTCTTTGGGCAGCAGATACTACCCCTCATGTACACATTAGATTTGGTCTAAAAGCCTGCAAAGCAAACAGACATGCTGCTGCCAGCACTCCTGCCAGGCTCCCAGCCACCCCAGCTTCATCACCTGTGGCCTGACTCCATGTACAATAACTCTCGCTGGCTGCTGCCAGGAATCTCAGCATTAACACACCACTACGGAGAATTTATATGGTTGTTACTGTATGGAGAAGAAATGGGAGGTCCAATGTGATCAATATGCCTGTTCCCCTCTGACATGTTTGTGTGACTTAGCACACCCCCTTTGGCAAAGGTTGTGCCACTTGTGAATTCAGTCACGGAATTACACAGCATACAGTGCAATCTCTCCCTGGAGTACAATTTCCTTTCAATTTCTAGATGTAGTTCATACTGTCCTTAAAACTCCTTTCATAAAGACACATGCATAACATGAGGAGGTGACAGATGTTACATAATTGGGATAATTGCTCCTGTGTCATGCCTTGCTTCTTCATTCTTTTTGAACCAAAGATCGGTACATGAGATTGGAGCTCCGCAGACACTTTTTGCTGCAATCTCATTTTAAACTCTCCTCTGAGCTGCTCAGATACCAGTTGGTGTCCATATCACAGTTAATGATTCATTATCAGGTGCAACTGTAGAATCTTCTCATCCTTTCCTACTCATCCCTGAGATTCACAGCGTGTGAGGCTGGGCTTAGACCTTCTGTGGGCTTTCACAGGGTTCTCTCCAGCAGCTTATTCTGATTCTGCAAGGGGATGAAGGATGTCCCAGACCTTTTGGATCATGTCATAGTGCTCTACACTGTGAAGGTCCTATCACCACAGATCTTGTGGGTATGTGGTGCACAGTACCCATGCAGGTCTCACTCATTGTGCTTGAAATATGCACATTCTTGTCTCCAGCTTCTTGGCTGCCTATAGGTAAGAGCATGTATTTTGATCATATCACCTCAGACTTCCTGAGAGACCCTTACAGGAAGATGCACTCCAAAGTTACAGTTTAACAAGGGTTATCCCATGATATGTAGCACCCTGCTTCCTTCATGCATTAAAGATGCTTAGACAACTGTATATAGGAGGATTAAGTGAAATGTGTCTTGAAAAATGATTAGTACTACTCAAAGGAAGTCTAAGTAGGCAGAAAATAGAAGCAGAGTTGAGAAATCACCTTTTCAGCAAGATGCAGGTTTTTCCAAAATTCCTGACTCGACTTGCGATGTGAATTAAGGCTTTGCTTTACATTCATTTGTGAGGGCTTGGTGCACAAAGCATATGCCTGTTCTGACTTGTACATTCACTGAACCTCTAAGGTTAATATGGGGCATAAGGACCGGGCTGATATTTCTTTGTTTGGTAATAAGAACCACAGACTTATGCTTATAAGCAGTGACAGTCTTATGATAACTTCCTTCCAAATCCCCTGAAGCCTCATCTGAAATGGTTCAGTGGTTATCCCTCACACAAGTGCAGTATTTATTGATATTTTTGTGTTCTTTGCAATCTGTATTCAAATCACAACAGTCAACACATCTAGCAATGTAAAGGAAAGGTCTAGTTCCTGTACATGGATTTTTACACAACCCAAACAGTTCTCTTTGTTTTGTGAAGGTCATTGAAAAACAGGGAGCGAGTAAGAAAAAACACAAGGAAACTACAGGATATGATTCATAAAAATCCCACGTCTTCTCTATATGCTCTTGCAGTCTCTTTTGAAAAAATAAATAAAAGTTTTTGTTCTTTAGCAATGTTCCAGTAAGTAATACACATGCCAGAGAACAAGCAAGCTCAAAACAATGAGCTAAAATTAGAAGAGGCAGATTCAGCATCTAAAGTCACAAATACACACACACTTACTTTATAGTGTGAAGGCATCTGGAAGAAATATAGTCACATTGACTGTCTGGGTGCTGGCATTCAGACTGTAGCTCAGGAGATTCTTCCGTCAGCTACAAGCTCTTTGTGGATCCTCAAACAACACGTTTAATCCTATCTGTGAAAAGAGGCAACAACTGGCCTGCTTTTGTGGCTGATGTGAGGATTAAACCCTGGGTATTTACAAGGATCTTGGATTTTTGTGTTGAATCCCACAGAAATAAAATTATTTCTTCAATCCACTTAGTTTTAAAAAGCGCTAAAAAAGTAATTCAGTTTGGGCCATTTTGCTATTCAGAGTAAGTCTACTTCCTACTGAAATGGAAGACAAAGAGAGACATAGTGTGCACTATCACTGACTGTTCATCAGCACATCATTATTAATAGCAGTAATATATTTTCTGGCATATTTTTCTCCTAACCTAAAAAAAAGGAAGTTCTGTGCAGCCAGATATTTGCTAGCCACCATCAATTCTCAGTAGACCTTATCAGCTCAGTCAATAAACCACTTACATTCCCATGGGATACATGTTCAGCAACCCCAAGGGGCAGCAAGATCTACATAAGAGTCTGGGGAGTCATGCCCTGTGACCAGGACCACTCCTTCCATATTGTGCCATCAACCAGTAATCAAAGAAAGAGGTACTTACAGCTGCAGCAGATGAAAGGAGAGCAATCATGAGTACACACAAATAAAGACATTACAAAGAGGATTCAGGAAGAGCTATCTGATACCACTGTAGATTTACATGCCCAGTGCAGATACAGGCTCTAAAGGAGGAAACATGAGTTATTGTAGGTCAATGAAGATGGAGAGGATTTTAAGAATCTAATATTCCTAAAAATTCCAAAAATTTAATTGCAAGGCAATACCACACTGTGATGGTACTTTTTGTGAAGTAATTTGCTGGACATTTTAAAGGATAACTGGAATGCACATATTCCTTTTTAAAGTGTTTCTATTCTTTTCACTGTTTACAGTTGTTGTTGCAACTGTATTAAAGTATATACTCAACTTTCATCATGAACCCAAACACCCACTGCAGGCAGCAGCTCAGAAGGAGCTGTGACTGGTTCCTTCTGGCTAAGGTGGCAGAGATGGAACTGCTACACAATAGATCTAGTGACAGACAACACACATTTGTATTTTGACGAACATCTTACATATAAGATAATTTTGAAGGGAGGAGGAGAGGCTGTTGAGAATGAGAGAAATCAATTGCAGAATTAATTTTGGTTTTGTTTCCTAAGAATCAGTTGTTATTTTTCCTGCTGCATTTGATAGCTAGAACAGGGAATCATCTAAATTACCCCTGATCACAGACCAAATTAATTATAACAAGACTAGATTAATTATAGACTCTATCCTAGTTTAACTATAGATGTTTCAATAAGATTCTCAAGACTAGATTATCTAAAATACTGAGAAAACTGTTAGACCTTTACTGGTTGTGTTGCCCAACATAGCCAAAGTTGGAGAGCAGATTTTAGACAATGAAAGGCAAGAGAAGCTGAGAAGAAATTATTACAAATGACCCCAGTTATGTTCATACCCTTTTTACTGCGTAGAGTCTCGTAGAATTGCAGGTAGTTAGGCTGTCACAGCTAAGATTAGGTACTGTGAATATGGAAAGTGAACCTGTACTGAGTTGGGGGAACATAAATATTTGTAATACATGCTTTTACTTTGATTAAATGATTGATGCATATTTTGTTTTGATAACCTTAATAACTTTAGCACAGACTAATATTAGCCAGTTAAATAACAATGCGTTAAATTGCTATAATGAACTGAATGATGTAAAATGATGTTGCTTGTATGTAAAATATACCACAAAAGAGGCAATTTGGGATCTCACCAGCAGTGCTCTATTTAGTTATTAATAATTTATCAAGACATTAATGTGGCAGTCATAACAAGCTAGGTATTTTTCAGTGATATGTGGACAGAGAAACCCAGCCTGAAGCAGTATACAAGCTGAGTAGTACATAAGCTAAAGTTTGCACAAAATCTGGGACTCGTGCCCTTACTCAGCTTCTAGTAAAGTACAGAACTTCATTCTGGGTTTTCACTGAACCTGTGCCCTTGTATAGGCAAGGGCAAAGAAGCATGTAACAAGAATCCTGAAACTCTATTTTCCAAGTCTCCAGGGGTACTGTACCTGGGCCTCTGTGTTAGCAAAGAGAAAAATAAAAAGAAAAAGAAAGAAAAAATTATATCAAAAGCATGAAACCATAATTTTAACCTCATTTTCCTCTCATTTGGTAGGGAAGAGGCAGAAGTAAGGAAGAAGAGCAATGGATAAGGAAGAAGAGCAATAGCTCGACACACACTCATCCAGCTTTTATGACATTATTTACCCTTTCTGACAAGGAGCCATCCAACTCTTGCTACTCCTTTCAAAGCTGCCAGTGGAAAGAAAGATTTTTCCTTGGGAGGAGGATCTCCAGGGGAAGCAGTGAAAATGCGTGAGAGAAGGAATCTGGAAGAATTCACTCCCACCCACCTACAGGAGATTCCTAGAAGCATTGTTAGCCTGAAGGTTTCCAAAAACACACTCCACTTCTCAAAGGCAGGGTAATTTCTGTGGCAGGTTGATTTTAAAGCAGCAATGGTGTTTAGCTGGAGCCTCTCACAAGGTTGGAATGTTAGAAGTAGTCCCAGGCGAGAGGATTTGATGTACGAAATGCAGGTGAGGCAGCCATAAAGACATGATGAATGCAATTTATCACAGGGCTCTGCAATTTATCACAGTGGAATCACAGGAAACAAGCAAAGCAGAGAAGCAGATAGATAGACTGGATAGATTAAGCTCCGCTGGGTATGGAACTTCTTTGAAATATGCCAAGGAAATTACATGTTACATGTCCAAATTTTCAAACAATATTTTATTGATCGGAATGGAGCTATGGGTTTCTGGGGCTGGGGTCCTTTTCCCCTGAAAGGAAAAAGATGTGTTATTCTGAAGAATAAAATAAAGCTAAAATTATAGGGTGCTGTTTTGTTTCATTTTGGTTTTAATCCACCTCTGGACAGCTGCCAGGAGGTAGGGATTTGCATGTGCAAGTCAAGTGCCTGTACTTCCCAGCTACCCTTCTGCCCGCTCAGCTTTCAAATTTAGGTGCATGAAGCTACATACACAGGAGCAATCTCAGGGACCTCAATCTGTGAGCTACTTTTGACGACGTGTAAGTGATCAAAGTGTTCTCACAGCAAACACAGTCCTTCCTCACTCCACTGCTTTTGCAGGGTGCCTTTCTCAAAACAGGTCTGGAGTATCAGCGTAACAACTCCAAGTTTTACAGCAGCAGGGCTGGCGTGATACCATGGTCCAGAGTATTGCTGCAGTGTGCTGGATATTCCCCACCTCCCACAAAGTAGGGGCCTTACAGCTTTCAAAACAGCGCATGTACTATTTAAACTGTTGCACTGGGAGGAGAATTATGTGTTCTGCAACGCCTCAGGACAATGAGCCAAAGGAACTATAGAATATGAGCTTGGTGTTATAAGCCGGAGCTCTGCAATGCTCTGCTTTGTGTGGGTTTTAGCTTGCTATGTAACATTACTTTTACATTAACATTTGTGGTTCCTTTTTTATGCACTCCAGCTTTGCCATGCTCCGCCCTTTATATTTTAACAGTCAGATTCCTATGATCCAACCAGGGTGGCATGTTCAAAGCTCCACTTCTTTTTAGCGCTGATTAAAAAAAAACAGGGAAAAAAAAAAAGCTCAGAGAATCAAACAAGCTTACTTCAAATAGCTTTTATTCACACTAGGCCAAGACTATAGCCAAAGAATTATAC
>VZTV01086148.1:6288-19824 GCA_013400875.1 Anhinga rufa | reverse complement strand
ACATGCCTCTCCCAAGTTTGGTTTGATTAGATTTTTTTTTTTATTTTAATGGTATTTTGAAGTCAGATCCTTGTTGCAGCACAAACAATGGGGATTGGTCAAGAATCTTTCAGTAAAAGACCTTTTCCTCCCCTTCTGATGAATGCTTGTTCATTGAAACTGAAGCTTTTTTGTGGGAACTCCATGGGAAAAGTTCCCCCGGTCCAGACAGAATTTCCAGTCGAAAGAAATGAGAGAGGGAAAGAGAAGGAAATCTGCTCTGCCTGGCGTAGCCTGTAGCTCTGGGGTTAGGCTATTCACAGGTTCATCGGGGCTGGGCAAAAGCACAGGGGGAGGTTAGACCCTCTCTTTTGCCCGGCTTGGAAGGAGGATTCCTGTCTCTCAAAGGCGTAGAGATCTTTCCAAGGTGGTTGGTTCTGGTGTCATAGTCTCTCACTTCTTTTAAGAAAAAAAATCGGGTGCAGAAGAGCAATATTAAAAAAATAATCTGCTGTGGCTGGATGGCAGATCTTCCTTGTGTCCCACCCTAATCATCCACAGCATCCTCGCAGCCCCGGTGATTGATGCTTGGTCCTTTGGCCCTGATAGCAATGAGAGTTGCTGTGTGTCAGGAGAGCAGCTGGGAGAGGCTGCCGCGTCCCTAGAGCAGCGCGTTGGCTGCATCTAGCCATGAGAACTGTTAAGCACAAGCCTTTGGTTAGATGCTGCTAGACACCCTTTCTTCTCAATTTTGTAAGGTAAACAAACACCCCATCTCTTTAATAACCATCTAGTTTATTAGACAGTCAGATGAGTCCCTTACCTCATCCATCATTTTTATTTTTATTGTGCAAGCACTAGATGTATTTTTGAATGTGTGTACTTAAGGGACCAGGAATGAGAGACTGTTTTATGAAGCTGACCATGTATTTCTCAGAAGGCCATTACTAGGGGAAATTTGTTGCATAAATAACGTACAACTGCAGATGTCCAAGCCCAGTTTTCCTGCAATAGCTCATGGCTTCAGAGACACTACTTTTAAAAATGTTTTAAGGAGTGTTAGAAGCAGTCAAGAGTAAGAAGGAGTAAGCAGTTACCTTAACTGCTCAGCTTTAAAATACTAAAATGGATATTTCTGTTAGTGATTCCCCTCTTTGTGTATGCATGCATTCCCCAACTTTTTTTTGCTGTCATTGGATTTGTTGTAATAGATTTACTGTCTCCCGAAGGTTTTGCTCCCCGGCAACAGCAAGTTGGCAAGTGTTACTCAGCTTCTTTGCTGATGGTTGTCTTAAGTCAAAGTAGAGGTGGCAGAAAAAAGGGGAATGTGACAGTGCTTTTTTTTAAAAAAAGAGAGGGGTGCGATATTGCTGCTGGTCCTGGGAAGGCTGTTTTTGTCCTACTGACTTGTTGTCTTAAACGTTCTTCCCCCTCTAAATGTTTAATATAGGGAAAGAAAGAAAACCTTTTTTCTTTATCTTGCAACCCCCATTAACTCAAACAGGGAATAGGCTTTTAAGTGCCCTGCATGTATAATAAATATATGCTTCTTTCTAAGATGACAGCTTAATTTCATAGCTGGCTTTAAAACTTCTAGCTTGGCCATAGGCTTTCACTATCCTCCATAAACCTCGCCTTGGCAACAACAGCAAAGTTTCCAGTAAGCAGTCTGACTGGAACAGGCTGACTTCAGTGTCCTGGAGCTGGGATAGCATTTGATGGTCCCTTCGTTACCAGTGAGACTGTCTTTCAGGGTGACAGTGCATGCAGTTCATGCCAACTCCCATACTAGGGAAGCTGATGGTGTGGATTTCCCAGCTGATTTTGCTGGCTGTTGAAATATACCCCAACTGTTAATATTCATGTTTATTTTTTAAGGGAATTAAGTGCTGTTATAGTGGTGGCCTGGAGAAAAGAGCCTCTCCAGGGGCCAGGACTAGTTCATACTTTCTTCTGCTTAGTAGACAGATGTCACTGAAGGAACTTTTCCACAGGGCTGTTGTCAAAGCCTCCATTTAGCGTCAATGTGTTTGTTATCCTGATCCCCTCTAGGTCCAGGAAGGTATGGTAGATCTGGAAGGGGTTCAGAGAAGGAACAATTGGGTCAGCTGGGACTCTTCAGCATGTAGAAGAGATGATGCAGGAAACTAAAGCAGTGAGAGGCAGGGAGGGAGTGACTGCAAGCTGTTTCTTGTTTCACCCTCCAGAAGAACTAGGGTCAGCAAACAAAACTAGTTGTAGACCAAAAGATGTGCTGTGTTCCACATACAACATGTAACCAAGCCACAGACTAGCTGTGGGATGTCATAGCCAAGAAAAGTTTGAGGGGAGACATGGCAAACATGGTGGAAGGGAAAAACCATTGCTACTTGCTAAATACAAGCTCTGTCTCTGTGAGTTTCTCATCCACAACTGGTTGAGACATGAAATACATGGGGGAAAGAAGTATACGCTCATCCTGTTCCTTGGTTCTCCTCTAAGCATTTGCTTTTGGCCATGGCTGGAGGTGAAAGAAACAAGTTGGGCCTTCGGTTTGCCCCAGTATGTATGATGTTCTTCAGGATGTAATGGAATAGATGGGACTTCCATAGTGGCTACTTCTAGATGTATGCTAGAAATGAGAAAAATCTGATCTCCCTGCTATTTCATTGTACTGCTATCATTGCTAATGATGGCCACTGAATACTGGCGACGATGGGGGATTTGCATCATTGCATCTATTTGATGTCAACTGAACAAAACTTGTAAGATTTGTTTTACTCGGCCTTTAAACACCCTTCAGACACGAGTGACTACCAATTAGTTCTTTACTCTGGTAGTAAATGCCATGACTATTCAATTCCCACAAATTTCTTTTAATATGTGCAGAGAATTTTTTGCCATTTTTTATGGCATAGTGCAAACGTGTGTGTAAGTTTGTACATTAATTCTGGGTAATTTGCATACCTAACTGCCAATGTATGTAAAATAAGATACTAACTCATTTATTGATTTCAATAAAAGTGGCACATTTTTTTGTTCTGACACACAAAAAAACCCCACTTTATTTTTTTTCCGAGACACATTTAGTGCTAGTTTTGCAAGACTCAAAGGACTTGAGATATCTTAGTTTGACTTTGTGCACTCAGGAAGCTTTGGGGATTTAGATAGAAAAATTCCTGGAATGTAGTTCTCTTCAGCAGAAGTTTTTTTTCTTTTGCTTATTATGTAAAATGATGATAGGGAATTCTGCCCCTGTTTTTGCTTCCCCAAGCTGCGTGAATGATCCTCCTCTCCTCACCTGAGGGCCAAGGTGTGAATTGCTGTCGGCAGACCATGGGCAAGCAGGGGCCCCTCGTGATGTAAGTGGTTTGTTAAGGAGCCTGCAGGCCTCTTGCTCAATGACTTCTCTGTCCACGTACAGCTTGGGAACAGTCACAGGGCCTTTTTTTCAGATGTGAAATCTGTCAGCAAAGTGAAGTCAGCTTAAATATCAGCTGAGGCTTGAGCTCCCTTTCAGTTTTTTGTTGACTTTATCCCCTTCTGCTCCTTCCCGATCAAGTTTCTCTCTGCTTGAGTCAGACTTGCCGACACTTAAAAGTTTTTATTCTGTGTTTCAGTTGTGTGGATTTGCGTGTGGCAAAGTTCAGTGCCCTTCACGTTCCCAGCCTCAACAGTGATCTGAAATGCTGAGGAGAGGGAGACCTTTCTGGGTCTCTGAGACTCTTTGGCTGCTATAGTTCAATTAGAAACCAGTAAAAGTGCTTCTGGTACCCAAGGCATGCTGTACTCAGGTGATGCTGTGCAGATCTGCTGGAGATTTTTGTGTTGTACCTGCTGCTACCAAGCTGAGGAATTCTAGTTGTGAATCAGCACCCCTTCTGTTCCCCAAATACAGAACAAAAATTACTCTCTGCACCAGGATTTATCACCAAAATATAGGACATAACCAATGGCATATAGACAGCCAGGCAAAATAACATGGAAACAGTGAGCGTGTGTTAGTTGTGTGCTGAGCCTGTCCTGGGGGCAGGATGCTGAGGTCATGCCATGTCTGCTGGCTGACTGTGCAAACATCTGCAGGTTTGGGATGAACCTGTGGTGTCATTGCCTGTCAGTGTTGAAGTATTTCATGTATTGAAAGCTTGAGAGGATTCTTGGCAGTGGCAAGGAATTTCAGATGTTGTGCCTTGTTTATAAAAAGAAAAGAAAAAAGAGAGTAAAATGCAAGGGAGAGGAAAGCTAGGGAAGGAGAGAACAACTATTCCTGCTTTTGAGTTTTGTCACTCTCCTAAGGATAAAAGTTAGGAGTTTTATTGTTGTCTTTTTTTACCCTAGACTTAAACATGTTTTAAATCCTGTGATCAGCTGCCTTGGCTGCTTTCCATCCTACATACACACTTTTTTCCTCTGTGATACTTTCAGTGGTTTCCAAAGTTGATTTTCATATTCCTCAAAGGGTCAGAATGTTTGAAGACTTGTGATTAAGAACTTCTGGCTGTTAAGACAAATAGGTCTTAATGTCCCGTGGGTACTTTGTACATCTCTTTCCCTTTTAATGGCTGGTCCATATAAGAGGCAGCAGCCTGGCACCTCTCCATGCACCCGTCACTCCTCTGCAGGCAGTGGTCGAAGAGGCAGCGTTATGGCCAAAGGTGCTAGGCTGGCTGCAGAAGCCACTTCTGGGCTTCTTTCTGTTCTTTGGTGCGTGTCATCTGTATACTCTGTTCTCTGGTTGGCAATGTCTTCGGAAATAACCTTTTCTGTGTAATAAGCTATTAAGAGAGAGGGTCCTACCTACCCCTTGGTAGGAAGCAATGTTGGGTGCCCTCTGGTTTTCAGGTGAGGACAACGGTGGAGTGTGCTGGATGGCAGTGTGGGTAGAATGGGGTATCCCACTCTGTTCCCTGCCAGGGTGTGTGCAGGTGCTCTCTGCACTGGATAAGGCAGTGTTAAAGCATAGCCTTCTGTTCCTCTTGGATCGTGTTGGACAGATGCTGTTGAGAGGGAAGAACATGTTGCAGTGTGGAGAATGAGACGGTGGGGCAGGGCAGGGTGTTTGTCTCCTTCATTTAACTGGAAAATACAAGTCACAATTTAGGATATCAGTCTGCGAAAACATCATCTAAGAAATGCTTACCCTGTGGCTGCAGTAGTAGTGAATTATTGTTATCTGACAGCTCTGTTCCAAAACCCAGGTGAACGGGAAGTTTTTCCTGCTGTTCCTGGCTTGCTGGGTGGGCACTTGGCAGTCAGTGTCTGTAATCCATAATCTTGTTGTGTCACAGCTAAATGTAGGAGGAAGCTCTCGACCCAGAAGTCCCTGAATCCCTAGGGATGTAGACATACTGGTGTTTGCTGAGAAGGAAACAGACATAAAGCTCTCCTGATGTGAACAATGCTCATATCCTGCTGAGCTGAGGAAGGTGGTCTTGATTTGACTTATTTTCTCCACCCTCTCCAACCTCCCTCCCATCTTCCAGAGAAAGTTCACTCCTGCGACCAGGAAAGGCAGAGCGCCCTGGAGGAGGCCAGGCAGAACCCCCGCGAGGGTATCGTCATCCCCGAGTGTGCTCCTGGAGGGCTCTACAAACCAGTGCAATGCCACCAGTCGACTGGGTACTGCTGGTGTGTCCTGGTGGACACAGGACGCCCCCTGCCTGGTACTTCCACTCGGTAAGAGCTATAGGCCCGGTGAGATGAGATACAAAAAAAAAAAAATGCTGTTGCTATATCAGATTCGTTCTTACTTCTATAGCAGTCAGCTCTGTACTGCTTTCCTTAGAGCTAGCAATGCCATATGTGATGTTCCCTATTGAATGTTACTGTGCAGCTCCCTCTCTGTAGGAGCTGGTGCGTAGTAACTACTGCCCTTACTTTATTCTGTGTTAAATATTCGTGCAAAGCAGTCAGTCTTTTTTTTTTCTCTAGCTTGCAGCTTTTGGGTGGTAACAGGAACCAGCACTTTGCTCGAGAGTACAGCTCGGGAACATGAGCAGTGAAAAGACAAGTGGCTTTGCATTATGCTCTGCTTTATACTTCCATGTTACAGCCACTTGGATCCTGACCGGTACAGATTTAGACTACTTGGTTGTGTGCATTGATTTTAAGCCAGTGATAGATTTTTCTTTAAGTTACTCTGTATCTTAACACTACCTGGGGAAACTTTTCTTACTTGGGGTTTGAAAGCAAATTGCGGGTCTGGCAAGTTATAAAAACAGGCCAGTAGGAGTTGGGACCTAAACTCTGCTAGATGGCCGTGATTCTGCAGAGCATGGACAGCTTTGAAAAAAGCAGCTCGGCCTGTGCCCACAGGAGCTGGAAGAGGGCCTTGTGCTGTTTGTAGGTTTGGGTTGGTAGCTGGTTCTGGACTTCAGAGTATGCTCTTCCTTCTCTCTACTTCTGCTGTTGCTGTCTATAAGCAGACAGATGCTTGAGAATAATATTTCTTCTGCGGGTTTATTGGCTTCCCCTGCAGAAAGCAAAGAAGACACAACCCCTTAGCAACCATCTGTTGACACTAAAGCTATATCGCATAGTTTAGCATCTGCTGTTCTCCTTTTTCAGGTATGAGACCCCAGTGTGTGAAAGCGATGCCAGATCGAAGAGCACAGAGATTGATGATCCATTCAAGGACAGAGAACTTCCAGGTCAGAGGAACAAGATCCTGTCTCTGCCTTCTTCCCTTGTCTCACCTTGGGTCTCTTAAGAGGCCAAGAATATTGCTGAGGAAATGGGGGATTTGCCTCACCGTGCATGTTTTACCATGGGTTTTATTCTGTGTTATTTTGGATCACCTCCAGTTTCAGCAGTGAACTAGAAAAGGCTGGGAGTGTCCTGGGGGCCAGTTTATTGCCTGTCTGCCCTTTGAAAACATGTCTGGAATCAGAATTTTCAGGAAAGAAATCTGGATGCCTGGAGGTCCCCTGGGGGAAGAACGGGCTCAGCATTGAATGTTCTTCTTCAAAGCCTGTCCCGGACAGGATCCTTTCCATTTAGCAAGGCTTTTCAGTGGCTTGGTGCCCCCAAGCAATTAAAGAGGACACAGCTGGCAATTGTCAGTGGACCAACTGGCTCCCTGACACTGCACGGACCAGGCAGGGCAGCATTCCTGGTGCACTAAGGTCCCTTAACTAATGCTGCCTCCTCACTTAGCTGGACTTTTTCTCCCGTTTTCTGCCTGGGACCCACTTTATCTCCCATTGTCGCTTGTTTTATATTCTGCTTTCCCCTCTTAACAGAGTGACAAGCCGTAAGTTACTGTTTCCCTGCCTTGTTTCTGCTAGGAATATATGCTGGGCATAGGGATCTGTGCAGCTCTTAAAAATGCTGTCCTACCTGCCTGTGCTCTGGTTTTTCCTTCCCACCACCTTTCTAAGGAGCAGAGTAAGGAGCCCTTGCTGACAGGTCAGCCATTGCTCTCCTGGGTGGGGGGTGACTGCTTGAAAACAGAAGCTATAGTGGATCTATCTCTACCATGAGGGAGTGGTAGAGACCAAGAACTCTACAGAATGAGCTGGTAGCTCTGGATCCACTTAATTTTCTCCTGGCCCTTTCTAGGGCTAGCATAAAGTAAGCAGGTTAGCAAAGGAAATGAGATTTGTTCCAGATTTGCCTTCTGTGTCTCCTAATTCTCCTCCTGCTGGCTCCTGACCTCAGGCCTCTAGCTTTCTGCTTAGCCACTCTGCCCTCAGCAGGGCTCTGTTCTATGGAGCTCCTCGTTTTCACAGGTCATGGAAAAATTTCCTATCTGCTTCCCTCTCACATTCGAATTAAATTGGCCAGTTGGTTCAAGTATTACTTTGGGGGGTAGAGGGAGGGAAACCAGCTAAATGATTGCATTAAGGCTTATTTCCTTAGGAAATCATGCTAAAATAGAATAACCTTACTTCCTTTCTTCCCCATCCCCTTTTCCCTTTGTTTTACTGCCTCTCCCTGTACTTTCCCCTGCCTCTCCAGGACTCCTCTGTGAAAATCCTTTCCTCTTGGACTTTTTCTTTCAGACTTTCTTTCTGATCTCTCAGGAAGACAGAATAGTTTTGTCTCCCTTCTCCCTCTGCATCTGCACTGCAGCTGGACAAGGGGACGGGAACTGCTTGACGCAGAAGAGGACACATGATGCTCTGTAGCTTAGTGGTCTGGTCCAAGCATCAGATTCCAGAGTTCCCCTCTCAGCTCAAGCCACTTTTCTGTGCCTGAGTAAACTTTCAGCTCTGTGCTTGGCTGCGTTGGCTGACGCGATGGTTCCTGTCACTGAAAATACCCTTGTCTCTGGAGAGACTAGGAGATGGAGGATCTGATCCTGGTTTGTCTGCATGAGAGATGCTGTGCTGCACGATCTTTTGATGCAGACTTGAGGTTTGTTTGATTAGCTACTCTTGTATGCAAAAATTCACTGCTGAGCCAGAACTGCAGGGGGTGAGAGAGGCTGTTTTTTACTTTTTTCCACTCTTATTTCTTAGCAGAACTGAATTTTAAGAAACCCCCCTGCTTTAATTTGAGACTGGTCATTCTATTTGCATGCAATTCTGTAAGGGGCATTCCTTAGCTTATTCCTCTTCTAGAGGTTTGCCCATTCTTCAGACTCACAGTGCTGCAGGCAGTGTGCTCCTTGGCCTGTGTGAAGAGACCCTGCAGAGGCCAACGGGGGAGACATAAGTCCAAATTCTTAGACACCTACACATACCCTCTTCACAAACTGTCTCATGGCTGTGGCCAGAAGAAAGAAAGAAAGAAGGAAGTGTTGGTTGCACATAGCAAATGGCAAGCTGCTAATTCCTGCAGATGGTGAGATGCTGAGGCCCCAGGGAGATGCCTTCTAGCAAATGGTTTTTCAACCTTCTCATTACTGCAACAAAAAGCTCCTTTAAGTGAGTGGTCTACTCTGGCTGCCATAGCAGCTTACCCATTACAATGCTGACATTTTCTGGACCATGTGCCAAATGAGTGCTGAGGGGTGTGCGTGTGTGTAATGCACATAATATGGAGACAGGCGAGGGGCTGTTGGTTACCTATTGCAGAGAACAGAGCCTGTAATACTGCAAAGGAGGGAGTTTTATCAGATCATTTTGCAAGCTGCTTTCAGTTGTCAAGGGATTACAGTAAGTTTCTGGTGCTCTCTTTGGGGTATACATGCTTCTCTGCTTGGCCGGGAAAAGCAGAAAGTGTTGACACTGCTATACGTTGCTAGGGGGAGGCTGTTTTCTGATGTCTGCTGCCTTAATCAGCTGACTAATCAGTAGTGAATGTTGTTTTGGGAAAGAGAGAAGAGGTAAGGGATGTGGTGATGGCTTCCCTGTCACATCAAGAGAAGACAGTAGGGTGGGAGATGATGGGTTTTGGAGATGGTGGGTTGAAGTTAGGTATCCTCATTCCTTGGTAGGCTAGAGCAATTGTTACAATATTAATGTGGTAGTAAATGAAGTGTGCTTTTGCTCCTTTAAGAAGCAAGGAAACGGCATAGATTGCCTCATAAAGGTGAGGAGATGGAGAATTTCATCTCAGCTGTCTCGTAACAGGCTGGCACTGTTAAGGATAGGAGGCTCTGTCAGTCTGTGGTTGTGATGGTGGGGAACTAGATGGCCTCAGGACTAAGTAATGGAAATGGTTACCAAGCTCGTCTTCAGCACGCTTTGTCCTGCTTAAGCAAGCAGTGACTGGGGCGATTACCATGTGTTGACTTAGACTGACGTATTTCCCATGCAGTGTGATCATGCAAAGAACTGAATTATTGTGGTAGCTGCTGGCAGGCAACACTCGCTGTGCCTGAAGAGGAGAGTGCAAGCAGCGGCGCTTGCTTTGGCCTGCGCTTTGGGAAGCTTTAAGCTGTCAGTTAGGACCTCAGAACAGCCATGTTTGCAGAAGAAGGTGACCCAGGAGGTAATGAGTTGTTTTATAAACTTCTCTGCAAGTGTCACCATGGGAACTCTGTCTGCCAGGCACTTCCAGCACATCCCTGTGGTTATGCTGGTAGGGAACTGGGAGAGGCCATAAAGCTAACCACACAGTCTTCCTGCCAGATATTGTTGGTGACCCTGTGTGTGCCTGGACAAAAGCTGCAGGACAAATTGCCATGCAGAGAAACCCACTGAGGGATTCTTCTGCCTTTCCTTAGGGACTGATGATGGCTGCCATGTTACAAACAAAGGAGGCTCTGGCTGATCCTTGCTGAACTGTGGTAGGAGACCAATCCTGTGTGTTCTTGCATTAAACCTCCTCTTTTCTTTCTGCAGGCTGCCCAGAAGGGAAGAAAGTTGAATTTATTACCAGCTTACTTGATGCTCTGACTACGGACATGGTACAGGCTATTAACTCAGCAGCACCTACTGGGGGTGGGAGGTGAGTCCAAAAGCACTTGGGCTGAACGCCACCAAGGTGGCTGCAGAGCTCTGGGTGCCCCTGAGGTGGGGGCGGGAGAGAAGAGTGCTGCTCTGCGCTGATTCGGGTTCCTCTGGGTTGCTGGGTAGCAGCTGAGGCTGCATCTTCAGATGCTGCTCTGTCCTGTCATCCTAGCCCTGCCTGCATCCTCCTGCCCCTCCTCCCTGGCAGCTGCTCCACCATAAAGGTTAGTATAGTCCATTTGAAGTGTGAAATGAGAGCTCAGTGGGAGGAAGTGGCTTGTTCTTTTGTCCTCTGGTGCATGAAAAGACCTAATAAAATGCAAATGGATTGAAGGAGACCGTGTGGCCTAGTGGCTACCACGGGGAGTGAAGAATGTGAACCGAATTCTTGGCAGTACCAGCTCTGTGGTTTTGTTGTGGGGCGGGAGCCAGCCTGTTGGTGAGGAGAAGAGCTGTTTTTCATGGCCCTCCCCTCTGACCGGCTGCCTGTTCATCCCTGTCTTGGAAGAAGCAGCAGGTCAGGCCTGTTGCAAGAGGTGGTCAGAAGCCCGAGTTTCTGGAGAACTGGAGGAAAGCTGAGGTCTTGTCTCCCCCTTCTGCTTGATAACAGCAAATCCCCTTAGTGCAGCAGCTGCAATGCTGCAGCAGGACAGGCTGTTGAGAATGGACTGTGATGGATTTAAAAGAAGCGCTATATTGCCTTAGCTCAGCAAGGCTTCTGTGCTTCTGGATTCCCCAGACTATAAAAGGAGTCAGTGCTAGTTTAGCATGCAGGGATGCCACAATGAATACTGTGCTTGTGTTCATAGGGTTGTAGAGGTAAAGGAGGTGCCTCTGTGCATGTGTTACTTCCGTGGGTATTGCTCCAATGTATTGGGCATGATGTTGATGCCCCGCTTTCCTCTTCAAAATGTGGAAGGAAGCAGTGCCATCTTTAACTACTCAAGACAAAAACTTCCTGGGTGGCACCTCTCTGCCTCCTGGTTTCAGTATGGGTTGCTTGTGAACCCATAAGGTTTTAACTTCACATTTGGACCTTACAAATCAGGCTAGTGGCTGAGCGCCTGCATGCTGAATATTCTGTAACCCATCAAATTAGCAGTATACGCCTAGCATGTCTGTATTCATATAAACAGGATGAAAAATGCCCCAAGGATGGGAAATACGTCGTTCTCTCCCAGCCATAAGCATTCCAATGTCAATTCTGTCTAATTTGCATGGTTCAAATGCAGTGGGTAGGGGTGGCGGGAAGCCCTGGAGAGTATTTGATATTTATTTGGCATCTTTGGCACAGGGACTGAAACCCGGCCAATGTAATCATCACTCTCAAAATAAAGCTTAATATAAACCAATGTTGTAGAGACCAGAGATGTATGCCCCCACTGCACTTCTATAAACCAGCAGGCTTGCTTCCTAATGTTCCCCAAGCTTTGTGTATTTCTCAGCTTTCAATAGAGGTCTTTCTGGTAGAATTTTTCACTGCCCAGCTCTTCACACAGTCGTCATGTTGATTTATTTTCAGCTTCAGTGTCGGCAGCCCAGTTGCAAGGGGAAAAAGAAATCTTTTAGCAGGCTGTCCTTTGTAAGGTGAAAGACTGCTACCACCCAAATACTCTGCCTGCCCACAGCCACGATTAAATGCAAGAAACTGCTCTGGCATAAACTTCAGTGTGCATCAGCTGAGCTAAAAGCGCATACCCCAAAGAAGATATGACAAGCTTTTCCATCCCACCGTACCATGATGGGACTATTTCTTTATTTGGAAAAAAATAAAAGCATTTCAAGGAATTTTTGATACTTATATAAAGACTTAATCAGTACATCTTTCATTTCATATGAGTTTTCAGAGTTGGGAAGCTGTCTCTGTGCAGTGAGTCCTGCTTTCCAAGTTTCCCAAGGGGAAGAATGTTCTGAGTCCTCTCTTCAGGAACATCTGAAATTGTCTGGATGACCTAACTTGACTTTGGCATTGGAAATGAAAGCTCTTTTCCAAGACAAAGGGATATTTTACCTATAGGGTTAATAATTTCCAGCCTTAACAACTAATAAAATACTGGATTTATGACAGTGCTTATCCTGTATCTCCCTGGCCCAGGTTTGCTGAGAAGGTTATGTTGAAAAGAAAAGCTAGAGATCTGGCTATCTGATTTTTCTTAATGTCAGTCATGTCAGTTTTAATGTCTTAATGTCAGTTTTCTTATTTTTGAGGAAGGCTTCACTTATTGCAGGCTCTTCTCATCTTTGCCATAATGAGGGCAGAACAGGTTCTGTATTTGAACATGCACTGGTTCCCTCTGTAGCCTCCCTCTTTCTGTTCCTTTACAGTGTTCAGCATTTCATCCTCCTGGGCCTTTTTTAGAGTTTGAACAATGCATCCAATGATCTAAGGTAAATTTTTAATGTAGCACCAGCAAAAACTTATGCTTGTTGCAGAGGGCAGGCCAGGAAAACAGCAAGCTATACCCCCATGTCAGTTAGCCTCATATATTGTCCTGTGTATTTTCATCAAGCGGAGAAGGAGCAAGTAGGATTTTTAGGAAAGAGGGGGGAGTATTCTTCTTTCTCCATGGCAGTAGAGACATGATTCTGGCATACAATGTGTGTCTCTAGTATCAGCATTAAAATATGGGACCAAATGCAGAGAAGAGCCCTTCCAAAGTGTCAAGGGCTGAACAAGCCTAACAGTGAGTCTTAAGGATCTCAGCCTTCCTTAGGGTATTAAGAGAAAGAAAGAAAGAAAGAAAAAAAAACAGGTTGAAAGATGATTTTGTATAAATTGAGTATCTCCATAGGGACGAAAGCTCTGCAGGCTCTTTAGTCTAGTGGGGAAGAACATGATTAGCTGAATATAAACAAACTTGTGATCAAAATGCCTTTAAAGCAAGGGCAATTCTAAGGCAGAATGAAGTCATGAGGGAGGTGACAGATTCTCCTTCTCTAAGGCTTTCATCTTAGGCCTGATGCCTTTCAGAAAGATTTGCTTTAGTCAAACCCGAGTTATGGCCCTGAGAGTAATTTGATTCACATTCTGCGAGTATGATATACAGGAAATCAGATTAGATGACCCTGTGGCCTTCAGTCTGAATCTGGATACGTGGAGTGAAAACTTCTTACATTTGCTGAGTGTCTTCATCTTGAAGACTTTACCTCTCTAAGCTACAAAGCTATCTGGCTTTGCAATTAATGTCCATTAGCTCTTTTTTTTTGGGGGGGGGGGGGGGGGGAGGGGGTATCTTGG